>JAHZNA010000772.1:10206-35512 GCA_027743935.1 Sinodicranocentrus sp. ZH6 | reverse complement strand
GTTAAATATTCAATAAAGAAGATTAAAATAAATCTGATTTTGGATCGTAATAGATCATTTTTTTGAAATAGTGCATTAAAATGCAAATGGCCCGTTATAGGGATAATTCTCCACTACATTATCAAAGGCAGAAATGCTGAACCATCCACTGGAGATAAGAGGTCCCAAGCACGAGTGGTACTCATATCAAGAGAACTAACTACACTCGTAAGCAGAGTCACTACTATCAGAATTTGAAAACGACGCATACTTAAAAAATTGTACTAGAATTTAGACTAATGTGCAGTTTTAGCTGGACTATTTATTCTGGACAGCTTATGTTAAAAATCTGACAAAGACAAAAAAGCTTCCCCGTCAAATGCAAGATTGGTAATTTTGTTAGAAGCAGTTGATTCAAACTGGCGTATTTTGTGTAAATAAATAATACTTGACGAAAAAAGGCCAGTCGACTTTAATGAAGACCTAATACTAAGTCTAAGCATTCTATTTTAAATTCCAGATTCCAGGCCTAGTTTTATAAGCACAAGACTCACCCAGCCAGACTCGTAATATCTAAACATAATTTCGATTGCGTAAAAATTACCAAAAAATCATTGTTACGTTTTTAAGTCGTCCTTTAAACATACATGTTATCCCATATCTTCTGGTTACAATTATACAAGTGTGATCCAACTCGAAGTACCTTGTTCGCGTTAGTGGTCGTGTCGGTGTCAGTAACATAAACAAATTTCGTTGCTTTCCAGTACTTTTATTTGTACCGTGATGTAGTAATACGACAATGCAATGACATCATGCATCGTTGTTCTTAGTGAGCAATGTGAGCATGCATATTATTATATATTCATAAATGCACAAATAAGGTTAACTGTTCATGCATCGACATTCATTTACACGTTGAACTGTTGAAATAATACGGTTTCATATAGTTTAGGTACAAAATAATAATAATATTACAGTTTCTACAGACCATAATATCATTGACTATGAGCTATGGACGGTGGTTGTATAATGCAAAACGATTTTAAATCATTGTTCTGAGTATATTTTGCCTTTTTGGAGGCTTGAATTGGAAGGAGATCTTTCCCATGCTACCCTAAATCTTATAAATGCGCATCAACTTCTTTTCAGCTCTCCTTCAGCAGTTGTATTCCCTTGTCAAGAAAAACTACGTCACTTCGTTAGTCATAAGGATAAAGTTTTTATTTTATGCAAGAGAAGAGCCAAGCTCCGTTGACGATTATTACACCACAATAAATGCATTTATTCTAACTAATACTCAAATTGACTTCTTAAACTTCACAGACTGCCAACCGTCTAAATACAAAAAACCTAAGTTTTATTAGAGTACATACGTATAAATCATCTAACTATCTCAATAGTTGTTTTAATGGAATTGAGTTAAAGCCAAACATGGCTAATATAATTATTTTTATTTAATAAAATGGGAGGAGAATGTAGAATGCTCCACTTGAATTCACACTTTCTCGTATGTCCCCAGGTGTGATGAGCTGATGCTTCCTATCCGTTGAAGAGGTATCTCTTGCTCACTTTGCTCGCTACGGGATTTAATAAAATTATGACATCGAGTCTGAAATAAAAGTATAATTCAATGTGACGTAAGTCATCATACAATATTATATTTTTCGAGCACCAAAGGAGAAATAACATAACCAAACTCACCAAACAATATCCAAGAAGCAATAAGCTTGCACTGATGCTGAGTGTAACGATAAGACCCAAGACCCTCATTTCCGCCAAATTGTTTATTTTCTTACACGTCCTGTTAATCAATTCAGAGGTGGTATTGTCACAACGGCAAGTTCCAATTGTTTCACCAAATTCAATGTAGCACTCTGCCCCAAATGTGCAACTTTTAACGTGGCTGCTCACCGGATAATCAAGGTCATCTGAAACGTCTTTGCCACAAAGTGCTCCAACTAATCCAACGCATTTTTCAATATCATAGTTGTAAGTATACAATGGATCTCCACAATTACACCGTCCTTCAATACACCGCAAGAATTTACGATGGTCACATTGCATATCTGCTTGATCTAAATCGCACATATCAGAATAGTCTAAAACTATAACACATATTTTCTCTTTAGTTGTTCGGAAATCTGCTCTGCATTTGCAAGAAGTTTGATGACCATCCTGCACACACTTTGCTCCTCTAACACACTTTATTACATTGGATACGTTACTTTCATTTAACCCAAATTGATCCCCTAAACTTTCACTTGACTGCCTACCATTGTATTTAAGGAGCTGTTCAGTTGTGATAGTGGTGACGTTTTCTGCGGGAACAAGAGTACATGGGCCATCCACTAAACTAGTGCATTCATCGTTTAAGTAAATTTGCTGATCTGAACAATTGAGATAAGTCATCGACAAATAACCTTCAACTCGAGTAGTACATAATAACTGTATATCCACTGCAACGACGAGAAGCACGAGTAGCGGTTTCATATTTTCCGTCAAAAAAACTTGTCAACAAATTTGAAAAAATGATATATGATTATAATTTTACACTTTCGAATGAAGTTAACTAATTTGAGTTTGCTAGTCACATTAAAGATAGAACTATGGGATAGCACTGTAGAAGGATAAGTTCAAATAGCGACTAGTTGGTATAAAACTGGCTGGAACGGTATTAATATGAATGCACAAATGTGGTGTGATACATAAGAACACAATTGTCTGCATTTAAGAATCATACCCATGCGTTTGTGCCAATATTTTCTTAAACTAGAACGGTGTGATAACTTGTGAAATGTGTGTAGTGTAAGTTGTAATGTAACTAAATCATCGCATGTGTTCGCATGCTTACTTATATATGTGTGCTCAGTGCTCATATTGTTCTGCACTGTTCTGATTTTTAACCTTTTTCATTTACTCTGCTTCATCTCGTGGCTTATGTTTTCGAGGACCGAATTCAGTTGACAAAAATGTAAAATGAGAGGTTGAGCCATTTCTTTGCAAGCACCCGCAAGCAGCGATGTTCGGTTTGGATAAATGTGCGTTCTTTTTCTGGCAATAATGCTCGTTTATCGTTCTTTCTTCGTACTAACTATGGGTGGAATGAAACTCGTAAAAGAGTTTTGTTTGAGACTACCATATCATATATTGCGTATTGCAAGACAGATACATGTATATTGCCTGTTTATGACTTATGACAAAGATTCCTCCAGAAGGATTTTTATTAATTGTTTGTACTTGGTATATTTATGTATTATAGTTTACAATTATCGTTGGATGGAACATTCTAATTCGCTCCGTCAACGTTCAATTTCGTCATACAGAGCGTCTATCGCACGTTCTGCTCCCAACCCATGGCGTAAAGGGTTTTCTATGCCATTTGCGTTAAGACCATCCTCATCGTTTCCATTTTCTCGAAGATTTTCTTCATTCTCTATAAATCCCACTTCCATTTCAGCCCCTTGCCGCCTGTTCTCACCAATATATCTACCATGTCTTCTGCTATCAAACTCTCGACGAATAGCTCGTCGCACTTCCAATACTATGTAGTAGTGAAGTTCTTCGTGGGTTAAAATCACGGGATTATTTCCGATGGGTTGATATGGAGGGTGATTACCATTGATTCGGGGTTGATTCTGGCTGGCTTCATTTTCATGCCGTCGGGGTAAGGCGTGATTTTCCTGTTCGCGACCTTGTCTCTCGCCATTGTTTTGAAAAATCTCACTTTGACGAGGTAAACCGGACTGAGCCCTGAAACAATTTATACGTAATTATTTGTAAGAACTTAAAACTTGTAAAGAAATACCTGTATGAACTTCGAAATAGTAATTGAGTCACATAGATCAACTACAATTGCCTTTTAAAATGTAAGTCGTACCGTGGTCTATGATGTTGAATTGGTTCATCATATTGATGGTAGAATATTACTGTCAGAATTACCGCACAGCCAGAGCCAATACATAAATGAAGTATTGCTGTCCAGTCAAATATGCTCGATATGTATGCAACGAATAAAAATAAGTGGTCCAAAACCATCTGAAACATTCTGATGGATCACAATCACTCAACAACCGTTTAGGTGAGGGTGGTGGGTGCGTAGTGCCTACGTATTGGCTTTAAATTACCAATTCTTAGCAAATATAACACTGTTTAGAACCCTTCAATAGTTGACAGAATGTGTTGTGCCGCTCGGAAAGAGAGCTACCCAGGAGTTAGAGGTAGTATATGGCGTGCAAGTGCAGAACATCATTTTTATGTGAAAAGACAGATTCCCGTGTTGGAATGCTGTTAACGAAAAATGATTTTTCCTCGAACCATTTCAGTTAGAGCATTGAGGATATGGAAATGCATAAAAAGACAAATGTTTAAATTTGATTGGATATTAAATTCATAGAAATCGCAGCCAAGTAGAATGCACAATACCAACTGTAAACACTTAGGAGTTGGGTGGAAAGGGTGAAAGTTACCAGTATACTCAATCTTCATATTTTCATTTGTTCTGCTGGCAGATGACAGGCACGAAACATTCTACATCGGTATATTATGTATATTTACAAAGTACATCCAGCCATTATATTTTTCAGGAATAATTTTGTTAATGATAATGTTATGGTTTTACAAAATGTAGCAAATTATACTAGCCGTTTGGAATTCACCGCCTTTAGTGTTAACAAAGTTAGTTTTGTGAAGTGAAGCTTCGGTTCTCAGAATCGAATAACCATATTTTACTTTCTATCCGGCATAATCTTACGTTAAGAATATAAATAAAGTGAAATTAGGGGAATAATAAATTACAAAATACAAATCATGGACCTCGAACGGGCAATGGGTCTATAAATTGAAAAATACTTTTGAATCGACTTTTTATTACAGCTTGTTTTTAAATGTTTCATTTATTCATTTTACAATCTAGCTAACTGACCAAAATTAATAAATATTTTATAACTTTATAAGGACATGGATCATAAGGAATGATGTTCACAAAATTTTAATTATTGACTACAAGACCGTAAAGTAAATTTTACGTTGAAATCTCATTAGACTTTAGGGTAAAAAATTTACCGAATTGATGTTTCCAAATAAATTTTAATTCCACCAATATTCCCAAGCTACTCACGCGCACTATTGACCAATAAGCCATGCCGTTTTAAATAGGCAAAGCAGCACATCACAACTATTCCTATAAGTATTGCCCCAATGGAAATGCCAATGATGAGGTTAACATTAATATTCTTGTCACTACATTTTCCCTTGCCAATTTCTCTTCCGACACATGCACACGTACCATTCAAGCTGCCTTCCTCTACGGGAACGCATTTTGCACCTTTTGTGCACCAATTCTGTGTCGGAATAGCACTTCCATCTTCTTTTATGGTCCTCATCCTACTCAAGACAGCTAAAGGCTCTTCATTCATTGAGCAGCTTGCTCCAATCAATCCCAAACAAAGGCCTTCTTTTTTGTCGTGTTCATACTTGGGAACTGCACACTGACACAGATGGTCAATGCAAGCTGTTCGCCCAACCCCATCACAATGAAAGGTTACTTCAATGTTAGGGTCCTCTTCGCATTCCTTCCCATACCTCAGGTCACAAAGATGCTGTTCATTTTCTACGAAGCTGTCCATGCATGAACAGTGATGAGAAAAGTGGCTGGAGTCGTGAAGGTATCTATCTTTGGCAGAATTTTTCACGCAAATTGCTCCATAAACGCAGATTATGTTATTTTCCGGATCATAGTTATACGTGAAATTGGAAGTACAGGGGAAATTGATCATGGATACGCATGCGCCTTTTTCATCATTATAAACCTGTCCCATTGGATAAGGACATTCACAATATCCTCCTTCTCCACACCTGAGCCATGGTTTGCACCTGTGGACTCCATCACACTTAATGCCAAAATCTTTAGCGCAGCTGCCGCCTGGTGTAGGGTCGTACTCTTCTGTGCACTGGCATGTCTTCGTGTAATCTTCTCTGGTGGATGTAGGATATGAAGTTTGAATCGATGCTAGGTCCGTCATGCCTTCCTCCACATTTACACATTTTGCGTTTTCTGTGCACATATCCTTGATGCATGGTTTATCTGCTTGACCCACACACAAATGCTGCGTTTCGTTTAAGACTGCAGTATCTGGATTACAAATGCATATTCCGCTGTCACAAAGTAAACCAAGATCTTGCCTGCAACTAGAAGAGGAAGAGCAAGAGTGATTAAAAAGTTTTTTTGGAATGCATGAACCGTTTACTGAGGGCATTAGTAGTTCGTCACAGTTGCAAGTTTTCGAGCCGAGATCACAATAGGCGTTTTTCACACAGGAAAATTGTCTCACACCAGGCGCTTGGAGACTGATGGCAGTTTTTAATGTGAGACTGACTGGATCTTCAACTAGACAAGTTTTATTTGCAATGACAACACACGTGGAACGGTCCTGATCGAAAACCATGGTATCAGAGTTACGGCACTCGCAAACTCCCTTTTGGCAAGTGAGACTTTTATTGAAATCGCATCGAGCGGTTTCATTGCAGGTATAGCCGAATGTTAAAGCTTTATAATTTATCAATGCGTTTGTGAATGAGATGGATAAAATCAGTGGCACCAAAAATGGAAATAGTCCAATGAAAAAGTGTGAACGCGTTGTTTGTTGATTAAACAGCATCCTTATTTGTATGAGGATGTTAGTGGGTAAAATAGGCTTGAATTTGATTTGTGGATACGAGAGCAGTAAATCTGTCTACAATTTTTTCAACAGTGTTCTGCATCAGCTCTGAGCGTAAAAATGGAATCAAAATATCTTATCGATTTGGCCATAATTCATTCTGAGACAATCAGACAATACGATATCAACTTGCATATCCCTTCTAAAAATAGCGTTTTCTAAGAATTCATTATGATTCTGATTACTTTTACTGACAATGCATATGTTAATTTGACTGTAATTGCAATACTTACAAAACAAAGAAGCTATCAACTCACTCTCACATAATATCAAGTTGTAAAACCAGAGTGATCCATAAGCCAAATAATATTTTCAATGAAAGATAAAGGAAAGCTGATTGTTGTTCCGATACACACAAATAAATGGCTTTGAAAACTAGATTTATGATTCAGTTATGAGGGCTTGAATGATGAATGAGTAAAATAATATTACAAACATATTACTTAAAACTTAAAGCTGGAAATAAATGGAGCATAAAAGAAATCTAGTTTTCACAATAATGATTGATGATTCGAAGATAATATGAAGGATGATGATAAAAGCGATATGAATAAGGCAATGTTTAATATTTGAGAATATGATAATATACGAATATCCTCGTCTACTGCCACTGCACGACCTTCAAATGAGGTTTAGATGTCAATTTGACATAAATATAAAAATTACATACTAACAACAAAATGTCCCAGAAAGAAAAGGACCATTTTGTTCTCATCTCGACTCTGGCTGGACTTTGGGTCGTAATATTCTCTTCCATGGCTTAAAAATGTAATAATTCTGGGGCTACGTCAAATTACAAAGATGTTCCTTTATTTTGTTTATGTTTATAGACGCCAGTTATCCGATGGAAAAAAATCTCACAAGAACACAATGCTACTTTTCCATTTACCATCTCCATTTTGAAATGATTACAGACATTTTTATGTACGATTACTCGTCACCTAATAAAATTTTGCTACGTGTTATTAAAGAGTAATGGTAAATTTCTAAAGTTCAGACAGAAATATTACTTTTTGTTTCTCCTGCAAGAAATAACATCTCTAGCAACATACATTATCCAAAGGACTGCGATAAGTACGAAAGAACAGTATAATGACACAATTATAGTTGAAGCTGATGACTTGCTCATTTTCTCACATTTTCTGTTTTCTGTTTGCTTGTAGCCAGAATAACAACTGCAATAGCCTTCATCCAATCCCTCTACTAATGTGTGTTTCTGATAACAGCCAGCTCCATCAGTACAAAAATCCGCTGGGATGGAAGCATAACTTGTCTCAAACCAAGGGACGCTGTCTGAAGATGGTTTTTTACAACTCGCTCCGACCAAAGCTCTGCATCTCTTTTGTGTGTGGTCATAATAATAGTCGAACTGGTCTACACATTGACATTTTCCTTCTATACATCTGAGAAAAAAAACATTTATCTTTGAAGATGGGATATTTTAAAACTCAAGTCAAAACATGAAGCAAAAATCATAAACTATGCATGATGCATATCTACCTTAGTAAACCATTTTCATTGTCACATTCGTGCATTTGATTCAAATTTGCGTCGTAGTTACAACGATGTCCGTGGAGTCCAGAGCATTGCCTTTGAAAATGGAATTAGTATGTAACTAATTAAACATTTGGTCAGAAATGGTGATTAGAACTTGTAGGACAAAAATTGTACCTTTTTGAATTTTCCATTGTATTTTCGGGGCAAGCACACACGCCTCCTACTTCTTGGCACACTGCAGATGGAGTACACTTCACAACATAATAGCCACCCGTTATTTTACTGGAAAATCCACATGGTCCTCCAATAAGTGACCTGTACAGGGATGAAGGCTAATTAAGAATTAGAAGAACAATACACGAATGCCTGAAGATGCACAAATTTTCGTAATTTTATTTAAGAGTCACTCAAATCCAACCTGCATTCTCCAACGTCAATGTCAAAATATTGGTGATTTTCAAATCGGCAAACACACACTCCATCGACACAATGCAACCCGGAGGTGTTATTACTACAACGACCTCCTTTGTGACTGCAACTTGCACCTTCGCTAATGCACCCACATTTCTCATTTTCTCCTCCAGAATCGAACGCCAAAGATGGATGGAGTAAATATATAGTAATTAGCACTGTAACATGTATGAAAATCACTGATCCTGAGGACATTTTCATCCTGAGCGGGAAAAGCGGTGAATACTGATATAGAGTTGAACTGAGGGAGAAGAGATATCGACTGGCAGCTCATTAGCTAATAGCTTATTTGAAAGAAAACGATTTTCCATTCTTTTGACCCAATTAATGTACTCAGTTTGATAAATATGCATATCGCATTTACGGCAATGCACAATTTTACTATGAGAGAAAACGGATGTTTGTCGAAAGTAAGACAGAATGTTAAGCACAAACTCATAAACACACAGCACCATTTAAATGTATATCAGGATATCAAGGGAATAGACAACAAGAAAAGTTTCCAATTTCCTTAAAGCTAATAACAAGATTGTGTTTATGCTTGTACATTTTCTGCATTCGCAATAAAAAAGATGATTATTTGCGAACAGCATTGAAAAATTAAAATGCTAAATTTCTAGGTAATAGGTACATGAGAGACTGGCAGTAAAAGGGTTCTCGGGTATCCATTTTTATTTTTGGAATTTTTCCTGTTCTCAAAATCATCAGCGCATGATAGTGAAGATTGCATTGAACATTTGTGCGTGCACATCAAACTTTACAGTAGGATGCATCTGTAGTTTCACTTTCTTATTGTTAGCTTTTTCAAGAACGGAAAAATTTAAATATGTAGAAGAAGAGTTTGAGCACGTATGAGTTTCAAGCAGATTTAGGAACGTTTCATACGTGATTTTTAATTCTGGATACTTAAAAATGTAGGTATTTAATTGGAAATTGCCATTGAGGAATTTTTAGTTTAAGAATCATGATAATAATATGATTTATGGTGAGAGGGATTTTCTGAACGTTAGGTAAATTGTAAATCAAATCTAACTATCGTCAAATTTCTATATTTTTGTTGCCTCAAATAATGAATATCACTTTAATTTTTCACGCTTAATTTAGGAATTCAATAATTCAAGAACAACTACTAAATAATGATATTCTCTCCAACACGAAGTTACCTATGAAAAAAATTATTTCCCTCAAGTCTATGGGTACTAGAATCTAACACTACTCCGTCAGTTGTCAGTATAACCATCCTCGTCTCCCTACGATAGCAAAGGTAAGGATGCAATATTTTTAGTAAATGTTTTACTATATAAAGAAATGATCTTTAGTCCTATTCGGTTTGAAACTTTGCAAGGCACAGATCCATTCGTTCCACTTGCTCACACCCAAAGTTTGCTTTGTACGTACGTGCTGAATTCTTTGATGTTCGTAGATACTTGACTATCTTGTTTTATACTTATCTACCTATTGAGCACATAAATACAAAGTTTAAATCATTCCTTTTTATTGTCATGTGCGTAAACGCTGGCATCGTGAAGACGGAATTGTAGCACATAGCGAAGCCGTTTCCTTACATCCCTTTAAAATGAGGTTTATTGATGGATGAATGACATGATTGACATCAGACTTCTAGTCGACATACAGTCATCGGGCATAGGTAGTAAGCATTTTATTCCATATTTTTGGATGCATTGTATTGATACGGACATTTTGGAATGAATGAATTTCTTGGTTATCTTGTCGAAGGCTGTTATGCCTATAGACAGGCCTAATCCTCAAAACGAGAGTCCGCCACTATCATATCTTAAAAGCGTATTTCTGTATGATTGAATAATTGATTATACACGATCAAATAGGCGGTTTCCGTTAAAATTGTCTTACCGGTTACATGCAAACCTCTAGAAAGAGGTGTATGATGTTTATTCTGGTTTATTCAAAATTCGTTGTCTTTTGGCTGTTAACAAACCTAGCAACAGTGTCAATATGGGAGAACTTTTAGAGAACTTCAATGATGTTGGAGAAATCATGCAAATGAATCTCACTACGACTTTACATTTTTTAAAACTACCTCCGACATCAATTACTGCTAGAACCTATCGATGACAGTAGGTGCCTTGATTTTGTATCGATTTATGTACCTTCGACTTGATTGACACTTTTTTTATCGAAATATTTTAAGTTAAGGTTATCACAAAGGGTTTAAAATGAGTTTGGTTATGTCTGATCCAATTAACATTGAAAATGAGAAAGGTGGTAAAGATAGTGAACCAAATTTACAACAAGTTCTGAAGCTTGAGTTCGTCAAACTGCACGAAGATTACAGAACGTTGGAAAACAAACGACATGGATTTGCTCAACAAGACGGATCCCTACGCAAGCGAACCAATAAATTGTTACCGTTGCTGGAAAAGGATAGGAAAGAGCTCAAACATGAACTACACAATGCGAACTGTAGATCCCATCGGAAGAAATCGGAAAATTTAGCTCAGAATATGAAAGATGCAGTGAAAATTTATGACATGTATCAAGATGCAATAAAAAAGAAAATCAAACAAATTCTAGAAATCGAGCATCATGTTGATAAGATTACGAATAAAGTTATTCAGCAAAAGTTCAAAATGTTGGCTTTACACGGATTATCCAAAACGATGGTGCAACGAGAGAGAGACTTAGCAAAAGCCGAAGATAAACTATATTATGTATTGCGTAATTTTTGATTTTTGCTCTGATATTGATACGTTTAATTTCCTGTAAAAAAGCTATTCATGCTAGCTTGAATTTGCCATTCTTAGTACACATGTGCCTGTAATTTGCAAATTCATGAAAACAAAAACGTTCGAGAAGAAATCATGGATTTACTGCTTGGCAGAGCAGAATTTTTCAAGACCCATAACTTCTTAAAAAGGCAGATTTCTCAGGCAAAAAATAAAATGCTAAAAATTGTGCAGCTTGCAATTCGGACATATGACACCAGGTTACCTTTTAAACAAGGAACAATCTGAAAAAGTCACAAGATTTTTTTGTCTCAATAACTGAATTTGTGCTAATTAAGGGACGAGGCAATGTCCAAAGTAAAAGCATTGAGGGAAAGAGAAATAAAAGAAGTGAAACAACATGGAATGGATATTCAGGAATTTGAGAGGACACTTCATCACGATAAGAAATTCTTAACCTTTATCAAAACAAAGCTAAAGCATAGATCTGTATTTGAAGGTGCCTTTGAAAGGAGAAGTAAGCACATGAATGAGTGAATTTCGCTTTAGTACGTCTGTATTCCATGCAAACTTTATTAACCATTTCCTGTTTTAATTTAATCCTATTTAAAAGTGAGATTGGGCGCAGCAAGGGAAAGGGAGCTTGATACTATTCTGCGAAGATATCGTAGAAGTTTTAAAAGAATATTAGCCTATTCAAATACAAAATCTATAATGGATTTAGTCGAAGCGTATAAAGATTTAGACTGTGATAATTTTAACGAGTTTAAATACCTAACAAATTTAAATAGCGAGGTAATTCTGACATTTATGTTCTGCTAAGAATTTTCAACAGGATTTTGATAAATTGAAAGCGTTGTTTAATTCAGTGTGAAGCCTTACTTGATGCAATTGACGTTCTCAAAGGAAAAATTGAGTCAGCGCATGCACAAGTAGATGAACGTGAAAGAGCACAAAAAGGAACTCAAGAAAGCCTTCAACTTTCAATAATTGCCCAGCAAGAATTGCTCACAGCAATGGAAAAGCAAAAAATCACCAATCAAGCAAGACTTCGGGATGTTACTGAAGGGATTGCTGCATGCTTTAATCTCGCTAAGTGTGACAAATCACCGATAATACGACTGTTAGGTGAGAATATGCATAAATTACACTTTTACTGTTATTTCTATTATTTGAAAATCCTTTTTAAACCCCTTCCGCAATTGTACAGGTAACAAGCAAGGCTTAACACTCAATAACATTCGTCTCTGTATTGAGCAGCTAGACTTCAAGGTTTCTGAAATGAAAGTAGAGCGGGATAAACTTTTAGCCGTGAAAAATAATGATGGGAACATGGCGACTTTCAAAGGTGCCGTTTTGAACAAATCCAAGCAAAACCATGGAGGTCCATTTTTCCCGAAAGTAATGATTGGAGGAATATTTAATGCTGACTCGATGGAAGACGATGATACAAAAATCATGGAGAAGGAACCCTATTATTATGCAGATATGAAAGAATATGTGTATTATAAAATGATCGAAGACAAGATAATCGACCCATTACAACATTCAGTGTCTACTGTTAACTTGCCATCCGGGGATCCTGGCTTACACAGAAGGGAAAGTGAAGATCATATGAATCGGTTAATGCAAAAGATTGAAAGTGCTCATCCACGTGAACATAGAAAGCACAATTCATCCTCAGGAGATGAGATTGAAGATGAAAGGTTTCATCATGGCGTTAGCTTTTCGCAACAAGATGATTCAAAGTATATGCACCAAGAAAGCAAGTCCATGATCAATTCAGGAAAGCAGTTGAAAAATGTTATACCGCCGGATCATAATCATCCCTATCCACAGGACTATAAGAAAACAGAGTTAGGAGATCCGTTACTAGAACATGAGCCTCGTAGAATGTCAATAGAGGTTCAAACTACGGGACAGGAGCAACCTCGAAAATCAAGGGGAAGCCAGGATGGCCAGAAGCAAACTACACCAATAGTAGAGATTTCTGAAGCAGAAAATATACAAACTGCTCGACTTTCATATGGCAAATCTCCTCCGAAAACAGAAAATGGCGAACCTACAGATGGTTCGTATCGAAGAAAAAGTGAAGGAAAACGGTCTCCTCCGTTAGATCTACGTCCTCCAGATAATCAGCGGGATAGTCTTCCGAAAGGCAAAAAATAATGAATATTCTTTTGTTTTATTAATTTTATGTAATAGTAATAATATGCCTGTATGCTCAATCTTGTATACACAATATCTTTTGTAAATTATCAAGATATAAGTTTACAAAACTAGCATGAAAGCTCTATTTGATTTCTGTACTTTTTATAAAGGATTTGTAGAACTGTAGTTAGAGGGTGCAAAATAAAGTCGATAGCATGAACTGGTAAATAAGATATAAAAACATTACCTAAATTATTTTATTGGACCGTTTCTTAACAAGGTACTAGTAAAACAATTTATGTGTAAAATAGGGAAAATTCAAATAGAGTATTCACAAGGTCTTTTCGTCACTTTTATCAAAAATTGTCCACAACGTGTTTGATGAGGCATTCCAAACGTCATCCATCTCAAAGTTCCTTCCTCCAGATTTGACGGAAATGGTAGACGGCTGTTGTGGCTTTGGAGTACATGTTCCGTCTTCGTTTTCAGCGTAAAATTCCTGGCACTGACAAATCCCTCCAAGCTCTCCACCTCGTATTTCTTTACAAAAGGATCCCGAAATACAGTCATCTTTTGTTTTAACGTTGCAGCTTGCCCCAGCGAGCCCTTTACACTTACGTGATGTTTGATCATATGCGTGTAAATCATCAATACACTTGCATCTACCATTGATACACGATAATCCTCCGATTTTGTCACATTTTAACATCGACGACACCTGTTGTTTGGATGATGTCATCTGAGTGCTACACTTTTGTCCGAAATCTAAGCTACAGCTTCGTTCTCCATTTTCAATGTAACCTTCAGCACACAGACATTGATACTTGGAACTATCCGGCTTTTTTGAGCACACAGCTCCAGCAATACATTCCAACTTGGATATTAAGGTTGATGATAATGTCGTGTTGGTAGCGTTTCCTGTGCAAGGTCCAAATATTTTTGATGAGCATGCCTCCGAAATCTTGTCATATATTTGATGATTGGGATATTTGCACACACACTGTCCTTCAACACACTTTAAATATGACATACAGGTCGCCTGTTGATGATCACATTTTCCTCCATAGCCCATCGCGCAACGTCCGTCAGATGTAACCCCAAATGCAGTTCGACACTGGCAACGTCCAATGCTTCCTGGATCTCGTGAAACTCTCTCTTCCTGGTAGTCCTCGTCAGAATCCTCAGGCGACGAGGAAGCATAATAACGACGAGTTTCTTCACGACAAATAGCATTTGCTGTGCAGAGGTCGTTGACACATGGCTTATCTGCCAGCCCCACGCAACTTTGTGAGGAGTCACTGTACTCTGAGATAATTGGGTTGCATGTGCACTTGGAGTCTTTGCAAATCAAAGAACTATCTTGTTTACAGTCTACAGTTGTTTCACATGGCTCATTATAATTTTTCTTTGGAACGCATGTTCCATTTAGAAGATCAATGTAGTTTTTATTGCACACACAGATACTTTTTGTGAAGTCACAATGGGCATTACTTACACAAAGGATTTCTTCTTGCCAACTTCTATATTCTTCTAGAACCGTATATTTGCATTTTTCTCCTGCTAGTGCAGTACAACTACTTCGGGCAGGGTCGTATATCATGCTTTCTGGCTTCATGCATTCACATTTCTGATCTTTGCACGAGAGCGACAGGCCGGACTCACAACGAATAGAACGATTGTCACAAAATTCTCCATAATTAGCTCTTGATCTTGTACGAGCTGCAGCAGTACAGAATGTGACAACAGTTGTGAAAATTATTAAAGCGCAAATGTGCGCAGAGGAAACCATTTTTAGTAGTATTTTTTTAATGAACTAAATTGCTTTCGACACTTAATTTAACTATTCAGGAATGTTAGAGCTCAGCAGTACGTTTAATGTTGTCTTCAGTGTGAAGTGTAATTGTAAAATGAAAAATACAAGCACTGGGCACTTTTATTACTGTCACAACAAATCACTCAAGAAACAGAAATAGGATGAATGGATAAAACGAGGCAAGCCAAGCAGACAACCTCGTGAAGGAAATATTTTGAATGCGATGCGATACGTGTTCGTTACATATAAAGAAATGAAAGAAGAAGATAACAAGAAATGTCAAAGGTTCTTGTAAAAATATGCTTGCTTGGTTTACTTTAGATGGGGTACAAAAAATGTTTAGTTTAGACTTACTTAATATAACCCTGTGATGCTACAATATCCTAAAAGGATTACTCATGATTTTGGTAATCCTTATTACGAGTGCGCTTTACGAACGTTGAATGGAAAATACTTTTCCAGCAAGCATGCATTTCCGAAGAAAATGGTTGGAGGTAAAACCCTAAAAGGTTGTCATTTCTAGGAAGCAGCGTTGCTAAAGAATGCATTTGTGTGTGCATGAGTATTAATTACTACAAATAGGCTGAAGATTACAAATGGGAATTACACAGATAGATAGGCTTTAGGTACCTATGAAAATGCAACAATACAAGTGGTAAAATCCCAGTTCTATATCAAATTTTATGAATGCAACTATTCAATGTTATTTTTGGGAAAGTCTGTAGGAAATTCCGTCTTTATTTTAAATACAACAATAGAAGTATTTCCTTTCAGGGAAATCGTAAACTTGGGAAAACCAGATACAAAGGTTGGGAAACGTTAAACGTTATCTGACTAGGTACGCATAGTATTGAGATTGGCTTTTTTACAATGCAATTGGAGATATGCAGTATTTATGAGGAGAACTGCGTATCATACAATAGTAATTATAAAATTGCATGTTGCAAGGTAGTTTTTACATACATTAAATTTAACGGCATATGATTTAAATTAACAGTAAATAATACTTTCATTTATATTCGCGTTGACCAAGGTATATGGAAACGCCAGATAATTGGTGCTCTCAATATTTTTAATTGATATGTTTAGCAGGCAAAGCCAAATGACCAGTATAAGTTATAGGAATAATTCTCTCATTTCCTGATTTCTCTTCAATCATTCTCGGAGCGGAAATGATAAGCACCCCGTCTGAACTTAAATCGCACGTAACAGCTTCTGGCTTCACATCCGGCGGAAGAGTTTGCTTGCTTGAAAAATTTCTGGAAATAAAGTTTTGTGTCTCTCCCTTTTCTTCGTGTTTGCCTTCTATCACCAGGTAATTGTTAATAAGCTTCACTTCTAGCTCATGGGCAGCATACTGCTGCACATTGAGTTTCACCTCAAATTTGTCACTGCTGTGGTCGTTGCTATTAATAAATATTGGACTCGCTTGTGATCCCCCCATTTCCAGAAGATAATTCATTCTCCTCATGGATTCCATGGCTGGGCGGAATAAATCATCCCAGTCGGTGAATAGACGCCTACTACAGAAAGGGTGCACCCATCCCCAAGGATCTCTCTGAAACATAATCCCCATATCTCGATGAGGAACAACTGGAACAAGACTCATGGTCATGGTGCCAAGCAACAACAAGACTAGTTCGACTCTTCTACAAAAACAGGAAAAAACTTAACACTTTTGTATAATTCAAAAATGCATAGAAATTGTCTTTAAACTTACTAAATTTTCAAGAGGATTCCAGAAATTCACGGTTTTATTAAATATTGGTGAGTGCTTTTCGTTTTGCTAACACCTAGTTGTACTGATTGAGTTGAATTTTGAACTGTGAACTGTTGTCAGAACGTTTACTTGGTTTTGTATCCTTTTCTAAGATTTATATGATGTCAGATGTTATTTCCATCTTCAAAGCAAAGCAAATCCGCAAATGTTTAAGACTCTGATAAGCATGTATTAATACAAATTAAGTGTGAATTAAACTATGCTTTTTACTTGGCCAAGAGGAGTACAATTTCCCTTATGCACAATAATAGCAAATAGCACTCTTTTAAGCAACAACTGAATCTAACATTTGTATGGCATATAAGAAATTTGCGCAAATTCTACAACATTTACCGATGGACAGGCTGCATGTCATTCAATGACATTGATGGTCATGACGCAGCGAGAGGCTGACATCATCCAAATACATGCACTTCAATGAGCCCACGCTCCTCATTCCAAACTGATAAGTAGATTCCCAAACATTCGTTTACATGTTCAGGCTATTTGTTAGCGCTTACTGCTTACTCATCTTCTGCATTCTCCGCTGTGGATCGTAATGCTTTCTATTCTTTGTGGAACATCTTTGTCTTCTTGGCACAGTTTTAAACACATTTTTTTCTTCCACCTTCATTCCCCGTCATGTGTGTTCCATCGTTCGTCTTTCCTGATGGAAGCATATAAACCTTTAAATACTTTCATACGGTCATTTAAGCCTTTAAGAAAACAGTAGTCCATGATTATGACATTATGAGTCACTCCTAATTCTGGTATAATACGGATTACGGACTGTAAATTACAGTCTGTAATCTGAATTAGCTTGTCTTTATGAGCCCATTTTTCAGATATGTTTACTCCGCTAGTTTCCTACAAAAATGATATTTAATGAATTCACAGTAATAGTGGATGAGGACTTGAGGACATATATATTTAGTGGTTTAATCAATCATACATTAATTATGTTAACATTGTTAATTGGTGGATGAAAAGATCTTTACTCTGTTAACATAATGATGTTATTAAAATTATAGTTATAAAATTTCATTATGCGGCATATTCTACTTAAAAATAAATTTTTAGAAATAACTCATTCAATAAATTTGATACATCACAGCTTCTAACTTGTTACGGGATTGCTAATCCGCCCCAATTACGAAGGAATTCAGCTAATTTTAAATGAAGGTGTCGACGTTTGCCCTCTACCGCATGGAATCGTTCATTCTGGGTGAACCCAGACAAGCATTCTAATAGTAGATGCAATTCAACAGACATATTTCAGTTTTGACCTTGGCTTGAGTTGCACCTTATGCACTATGCACATAATATGTACAATTTCTACTTTTCATTTTCATCTCACCAAGTCCACTGGCCCCCTAAGCACATGCGGCAATGTGTATTGGTCTAAAAAGAGTCAAGCGGTAAAGTCGTAGCTCTGAGAAAAAGGACTTCAGTAAGATATATTTGGGTTTTCCTTCAACAGAGAAAACAAAACATGTGAGCTATGCAACCAAATTTTCCAAAAGTGTATGAGTAAATGAGTACATGTACTTCCTGGACCTGGCTCAGTGGCTGGACCTTGAAGTTGTTAGTGGGAAGAATACAGAGCTACTCGAGTTGATAATGTTGATATTATAAGTTTATAAGCATAACAAACTGGGGCTGGTGAAAGGAGAAAAACAAAGCGACGCTGGCTGTATATTGCAGTAAAATGAGGAGAATTTAATTGACAATCGTAAGAACAAGTAAAGATCATAATTGCTGAATTGGGTGATATATTGGATTGAGGTGTGAAACAGTTTAAGAGGAAAGACGTGTTTTTTAAAATACTTTATGAGCAGTTATGCCTGAAAGTCTACGCGTCCCTTGTTGAGGATTCGTGTTCGTGTCAACTATAGTTGGCTAAAACGGGTTCCAGCACTCCCACCAGACGCAGACTGTGATGATAAAAAAGGAAGGTGTAATATATTAACCACATTTAGGGCGATTCTGTTCCTGAATTTTCGGTAAGGTTTTGTTTTGAGATCCAATATTTCACAAGTTGCAAGTGTTCATTTATGTGCTGATTTAAATAAATAATGTGTGTCCGAAATTTGTTACATAGCTCTCAAATCCTAACCACTTACTCGCACATCAGGTTCAAAAATGAGCGACGACAATGGAGATTCGAGGCATACCGAAGTTGACAAAAAATCGGACATTCCGAAGAAGAGTAAGCGACCTATGCCAGCTTCTGCTCGAAAAAAACTGGAAGAAACGAAATCTGATGCAAGCGTTAAGAAAGATTCCACTGGCGATAATTTATCAATACCAGACGATGAGGGATACCCCCAGTCGTACAGGAAAGGGAGCAGTACTAGCAGTAGTAAGTCAAAGCCAATGCCTGCCTCAGCTCGCCGTAAACTTGCTGATGCAAATTCACATAGTAAACAAATGACCGAAAATTTGGTTGGAGCTTCTCCTGATCAGGGTACGAGGGAAGAGAATATTGCAAATCAAAAAAATAAGCCCATGCCTGCCTCTGCTAAACATAAATTGGACGACCGTAATAGTAATTGTCACGGTCATAATGATGACGTAACAAATTCGAACGATGCTAATGACGTTACCGCCACTACTGATAAAATGCGTAAGCCTATGCCAGCTTCCGCTAAACAAAAAATGGATGGAAAAAAGAAAGAAACTGGGGTCAGGTCTGATAGTGAGGAGAATGCATCGAGCTTGCAAGGTCAGAATTTAATTACACCGAAACCAAGCAAACCAATGCCAGCTTCTGTTAGGCGCAAACTTGAAGTGACCAGCGAAAGCAAAGTAGTGTCGCCTGTCGAATCGGATCTTCAGATGACTGTGAATATTCAGAGTAGGACTAGTAAACCGATGCCTGCGTCGGCTCGAAGGAAAATGGACGACAGCCCAAAAGAAAAATCTGTTGACATGGACATTTCTAATCATGAAGAACAAGCAAATACCTCACATCAAGAAACCAGCAAGCCCACTGTTTTACCTGCGAGGACCAAACCTTTAGGTAAACCTGGACCAGCTTCTGCTAAGCGTAAACTTGAAGAACAGCGCAAAATGTTATCGGACCTTACTGGTATGCTATTTAAATTCAGATCCTTTGAAACGTAATTTCCAATGACTTGATTGTAAATTGTAACGGCTTGACGCGTACTTTGTATTTTTAGGAAAAGCTGACGTTGAGGGTAATGACGCTAACCTCTCATGTACTTCGGAAATAAAAACTCCTGATGCTCAACGTCAGGAAAGAGCGACAGAAACCAGAAAAAGTAGCCAATCTGTGCATGGAATGCTGAAAAATTTGATAGATCAAAAATATGCTTGCCAATTTTGTGGAAGAGAATTTTACCAGTTAAGTTATAAGAACAAACACGAGGAAAACGTACATCTTAAAAAACAGCAGGAAACTTCTAATACAGAGGACTCTCAACCAGAAAAGCCTCCTAAAATTCCCAAGCCAAAACCATCAAAAGAAAGTCTAACGTGTCCTCACTGTGATCGCTGTTTCAAAGCGATTAAAAAATTAAAATTTCACATTCGCTCTTGCAGCCGCCCTTATAAATTTAGTTGCAGGTATTGTGACAAAAAATTCAAAGTTGGAGGAAAAATATTGTTGCTTCATGAAAACACACATCTTAAACAGCAACAACATAATAGTAGTGAGATAGATCCGAAATATCCTGCCTCACCGACTGACAAATCCAATATATCTGCAGAATCGAGCGATAACGAATCTAGGATTTCCATCAAATCGTCGTCTGCAGGAAAATTGAAGACCAGAGCAATGCCAAAGTCTGTAAAATCAAAGTTGGTAGAAGAAACAAAGCAACCAAAAAATCATAATGACGATGGTAGTTCGAGCGGAACCAATTCGTTTGCTTTCAAAAGAAAAATATCGGAGGTTATTTCAAACATGGAGTCCAGCCTAAAGAAATATGAACAAAACAACCAGGAAGGAATGAGTAGTGACAATGAGCTTGAACCACCTCCTAAGAAAATTATTTTGACTGGTGATGGCGACGGAAGTGAACGAGGTAGACGACGTCCAATGCCAGCTTCCGCTATGAAAAAGTTGAAGGAGCAAAAAAGCCAAGAAATTCAAAGTACTCCAAAGTCGCGTAAATCATCTGAATCTGAAGGCACAAAACCTGTTTCTACTCCGTCTTACAAAGAGCAAGAAGACGATGTTTTAAGTGATGATGATCTAGAGTGCGAAGTTTGTCATAGGGTGTTTAATCGTCTGTCTAAAAGACAAAAACATGAAAGAACAATTCATTTAATTATGAAGCCACGAGGAACTATCGAATCCGAATCAAAGCCCGCCATTCCTGAAACAGATCCAACACCTGAGAAAATAGAAATACACTCTGAATCAGAAAAGGCATCTATTAGTGGTGGTTCCTCAATCAAAATCAAACCCATTACTAAACTCAGTGCCCCGAAATCGAACAAAATTTACAAAACCGCTGTAAATAAAATAAGAACTCAGATTGCCAAATCTGCTGCGGAGAATTGTGAAGTACCTTTGAAAAGCTTGAAGACTGAAGAAGAGAAACCCCAGACTGACACACACAGTTATGATAAAGCAGTTTTAAAACAAGAGTCTACGTTTGGAAGCAAAGTATCACCCTCATCCACTGCTTGTCCTTGTTGTAATAAAATATTTGAATCAAATAAGGACTTGAAGGATCATATTGGTAGAATTCATCCAGAAATGCGGCGAACTGTTAGTTGCAACCTTTGCAATAATAAATTTTCTCACGAAGAGGATTTTATAATTCATCTGAAGTTCAGACATAAAGAGTTAATTCCTGGTAATACTAGCGTTGAAGTTCCTCCGAGTATTAAAACGGAAAGTAGAAATGGTATTGTTAATGACCAGCAATCATCATCCATCAAAATTAGCCAAACTAATGTGAAAACTAGACGAAGCAAACGAACGAATGGTACACCGACTGGAAAAATTTCTCCAACCTTGGAACCAATGGATACTCATGAAGGGCCTGTGGAGGATTGTTATCAATCAGATTCAGATTCTGTGGGCCGACTCACTATAAAATCAACTTACTCTCAGAAGCCACCCTCATCTCCAAACAATGCTAGTGAATCAGAGAATATACCTTGCAGTTCATGCAAAGATGTGTTTGGCTCTAAAGAGGAACTAAATAAGCATGAGCAGTGCTTTCACAACGTAAAGGATCATAGCGAGACAAAAATGTGTCCAATTTGTGGAGTTTACCCCTCTAGGTTTGACCGTCATATGTTGGCACATGAAAATAACACTATTAGATGTTGTTGTGCTCCATGTCGCTTGAGCTATAAAGAGTTCAGTGAGTTATTAAAACATAACTTGCAACGCCACCCAGGACCGGAACGAGGGGTAGTGTGTGCTGCAAATACGCCAAGAGAAGTTATTGAAGCTGAGGCAAATAGATCTGAACAGGAACTACAGAAAGAGAAGGAAAAGCATGTCTTCTCCTGTAAAATTTGTGACAAGGAGTATACCATACGAATAGCTGTAAAAAGACATATTCGTTCGGCACACACCTATTCTGGGGACATTGAAACATTAATCGTAAAGAAAGTAAAAGGTCAGGAGGATGATCAGTTATCGAAATCCTCTGGCTCGAGTTCTCCGAAAGTAACGGAACCAAACTCCAACGACAAAGGAAGCGAAGATAATGTATCTAGTAAACCTATGCCTGCGTTTGCAAGGGCTAAACTTTTAAAATCCAAGGAATTAAGAGAGTCGCTGGCAAAACAAAAAAAGGCAGCCGAAGAAGATATATTAAAAGTCCCTACCTTCTCCAAGCCGAACATGCCAATGCCAGCTTCAATACGAGCTAAACTAACTAGAGATGACTTGTCTGAGATTAATCAAAATAAGAGCAGTAACAATGTCAATAAACCTATGTCTGCTTCTGAGAAGGAAAAGCTGGAAGCTCTTTCGAAAATAACTCCTAAGGAAATCAAAGATGAATCAAAGCTAAGCAAACCTACGCCTGCCTCTGCAAGAGCCAAACTGTTCAGTAACCGCAATTCAGAAGAGAACACAGAATCTGATTCGAATTCCAAGTCTAGTCAAGTTGCTCGTAGACCAATGCCTGGGTCAGTCCGAGCTAAATTACTTAATGAGCTTGATAATTCAGCTACGATCCAATTGCCAGAAACAAAGACAAAAGGATCATCCTCCAAACCTGGGAGACCAATGCCTGCTTCTGTCAGAGCAAAGCTAATGAATTCTTCAAAAGATGAGCAAAAAGTAATCAGCGACAATAATTTTGCTGACAACGTGCCTGACCGTGAATTAGAAGTCGAAGTATTGAAGTACAACACTGACGAATATACTCCAGAAGTTGTTGAACTTGACAGCGATGATAGCTTACATTCAGTGCCTGATTCGCCAGCAGATATTCCAGAACCAGAACCCACCAGGATTATGAGGGCAAGGCGATCTACAAAACGAACTACAGAACCGTCAGATTCTGAAGATCCCTTAGTTAAATACAAATGCAAACTATGTTACAAAACGTTTGACATGCAAGAAGCCACTCGGCGACATATATGGACGGTGCATAATGAATATGGCCCGGATCACACGGAAAATTTATTTGAGGAAATTTTGGATGCTAACAGTACGACCACTAAAAGTCGTCGATCTAAACGCTCACACTCTGAAGACGATGATGATTATGTTGATGATAATGATGATGAAGAAGATGACGATGATGATGATGACTTCAAACCAAGAGGATCAAGACGGCGTTCAAATAGGGTAGTTGATTCAGAGTGGAGCCCAACAACATCTGCTACAGAACAACGGCAGACTAAAGTTATTAAATTTGAGGATCTAAAATTTGCATGTAGAATTTGCGGAAAAAGAATGAACACTTCAGCTAACGTCAAAAGACACGTTGCCATATCCCATCGAGGTTCATATACGCTAGTAGATGCAGAAGTTGTGTCACTAGATACTGGCTTAAATAATAGAGACGACTCTACACCACCGTTGGCATCTTTGATTGTGGTGAAATTCCAGTGTAAATGTTGTGGCCAAGACTTTAAGAAAAGGGAACCATTACGAAGACATATTTTGATCGCTCATCCTACCGTTTCCAACAATGTCGATGGAGCTATTTTGGAAATAGAGAATGAACATGCTACCAATTCTGTAGATATTGAGATGACCACACATACAGAAACATATGATGAGAATGTTGATGAAGCGGAAATTTGCATGGAGGAGATGGTTAGCTTGCATGAAATTAATGTATCGACAGCCCCCCCAATACAGATTGAACAACCAAAAACCGTTGTTTTAATTAATTCTGAAGAATCTACTAGCGCTAACTCCACTCCAAAGTACAGACCAGGACCTGCGTCAAAAAAAGCTATGTTGAAAAAGTAGTTTATTTTGAGGTCAGCACCTCCAGCTCTTTGACCATTTAATGGACGATTGTATGAGCTCGGACTAATACAGCTTCTTTGGGATCAATAAATGTATTTTTTTTTACTTTCAATACTTTAAATGATAAAACAAAAATAAGTTGTAAGTGTAAATGTAACTCGTTAGAAGTACTAAATATAATAATATTCGTTGTTCGTATCGTAAGTGATACAAAAAAATATACATTTGTTGTTTGTTCTGTCTACTTTCATTAAATGCTCCATAGCATTCGATCTTCTTCACCGTACGTAAAATATAGATCAAATAATAAAATGGGTATTGTAAAAAGTTGGCCAGTATTGTAAAAGAACAGGTGACAGACTGACAGGGTATCATTTTTTATATAATTTGGTGTGGTCTTGTATTCATAAAAACATGACAAATCAATAGCATCCCATCCTGTGCAAAGATTTTGTCAGCCTCATGCTAGCATATTTACATATACTATGTTTTGTGAAAATATGTGAATGCTTTTGATAACCTTTCACCCAAGGATGTCTTAAAGCGTCGTATTCAAGTCCAAACTAATAAGTCTAAAATAATGTTTACTTCATTTTTCTAATTATCTCATGTTGCGACCTATTACAACAACCAGCACAAAAAAATACCACGAATATGCATTTATGTATCCCTCAGTGTTGAATGTCCGAATGTTAACCCCATTGTATCTATCAACCCATCATCGACACAAAAGCACTTTTTTCTTCATATTCACACATACTGTTTAGGGAATTTCTGTACGTGGGCTAGGAA
>JAHZNA010000772.1:0-10037 GCA_027743935.1 Sinodicranocentrus sp. ZH6 | reverse complement strand
ACTCAAAAACTACTATGTGTACTAGGAACAAACCCCAATCTCTTTGTGTGTTTTTATAAACTCTTGCTGTTATTATCTGTAACACACACCTCGCATCTGCGCATTAATTTTCCTTATGAAACCCCCAAACTGAACTACCAGTTTTTCTGCTATAGAGGATTGCAGAGAAATAGAGCAGGTAGTAGAGAATAATAGATATTTATATATATTTAAAAATGTGAACTTAATTACCACACAATTTTTATAAATGAACCGTTTAGTTTATTCACTCGCATTCCGGTCACACTTCTCACAAACTATAAGTAAATCAAATCACACCCTACATTTCCCACGGTATTTATAGGTTGCTGAAAAGTACGAGATAAATAAATGTGCAGAATATCGTCTTTAAATGCATCAGAGTTCTCATCAAGTGTTACTCATGGAGGGTTAATTTAATGCTAATAATCATTGTACGCAAGCAGTGAGTGGTAAAGAAACAAAAATAACACATTCAGCAATCTCGGATTTAATTAAGATGGTTTAGTTCATCATCATGATTGAGACTTTGATGGTATTAGTTTGCTGCTTTATATGGGAACTTTGTAAATCATCGTGGATATTTTAGCAGTATATTGATACGCGTTAGACTCGGAGCACATTTATTGGATACACATTACACACACAGTGCTTTTGTGCATAAAATATGGCTAATTTTCCGTGCACGACTAAAATGCCCGGACCCCTCCCGGATGTGATTTATAACTCGAGCGATATAGGTTTAAAGCGGATTTATTCCTGCGACAATTACTCCAAATCATACGTTATCAAAGTGGAAAATGTTGACAAATCTTTTGTCACCAAAAATGGGTCTCCTGCACCAGTTTTGACAAACTTCTCCATGCAAGTTTCAACTGGGGCAATGTAAGAATACATACTTTAAAACGAGGATAAATCTTGATAATTCTCAAATCCAGAGATCATTGTATTTTCTGTATTTTTAAATAAACAGTTACAGTTTGCTGGGAAGCAGTGGTTGTGGAAAAACCACTATTTTGTCTTGTATTGTTGGACTCAGCAGTTGGGAATCAGGAAGAATTACCGTATTGGGCAGGGAGCAAGGGGTTCGCAACAATCAGTATATTCAAATTGGGAAGCGGATTGGTTACATGCCACAAGTTAGTCTCATTTTTAATGTGATTGCTATTCTGGGCTTATAATTTTATATACTTATATCACAGCAAATTACTTTTTATAGGACTTAGCCCTGTACGAACATCTTACGACAAAGGAAATGTTTAGGTACTACGCAAAGTTGTTTGCAATTGAAAATGCTGAAATCGAGGATCGATGGAGAGTACTTTCAAATCTGCTTAAGTTGTCTTTCAAATGCGCCGATCAAATTCAAAACCTTAGGTTAAATTTTGACAAAACACAAATTTTATTTTATTACTATATTGTTAAAATGGCAATTACAGAATTTTTGGTTTTTATCATCAGTGGGGGTCAGAAACGTCGTGTTAGCTTAGCTTTAGCTCTTGTTCACAAACCCGATTTACTTATACTGGACGAACCGGTACGAAAACCTGAAGACTAAAGAAATGTAAATAAATTAATGAATTGAGAAAGGAATTAATGTGTCAATTAATTTATTTCAGACTGTTGGATTAGATCCCCTTCTTCGAAAAAGGTCGAAAAAGGTTTATTACTTTGCTAAACGAATTCCTGATACGAAAATTACATTGAATTTTGTTTGAATTTTAAAATCTTTATTACAGCATTTGGGAATATCTAAATGAGTTGGTTAGGACAGGTAGGACATCAGTCCTCCTGACTACTCACTACATTGAAGAATGCAGATTCGCAAATACGGTAGGTGCAAGGTGCAATGAAGAACATTTTATTAATTAATAGCCATGCAAAGTGTCGTTTGATGCTAATGATTTTATAAAAGATATTCTTTCTTCTATCCTGCAATTAGATCGGCATAATGAGGAACGGTCGTCTGTTAATAGAAGACTCACCAGAAAATATTTTGTCAACAACTAGGTCTAGCCTACTTCAAAATGCCATCCTTCAAATTTGTAAAACCGACAGTCTAAACCGAAAAGTTGCCACGAGCTGTATTAGCTTCTCATGTAAATCAAAGAAATCTAGTCGTATGCTGAACAAATTGCAGGGAAAAATTAGACCGAAATCGTCAATAGACATGCCAGATGAGGAGGTAAATAAAAGCGTAGAGTTTTGCGGGTTTAAAATAAAAAGTTCAGACGAAATACAAGTTAATGAGACACTTGGGAAAGAAACCCCATTGGATTTACAGAAGCATGACGAACTCCATGATAAGCTGTGTACCCGCAGGTTTGCAAAATCCATGTCCAGAATTGCGTCATTTTCTACCGTCATTTGGATTTACTTTTTACGTCAACCAATGTACGTCTAGGTTTCTAATTGACTAGCCAATGGATTATTTTGCAGAATTATTGTTAAAACATTTTTTTATAAATTGCATACAGATTCGCGTTCATCCTCGTGTTCATGCCGGCAGTGCAGTTATTCATGACATTCTTCGTTGTGGGAAAGGAGCCGGTAGACTTAGCTGTGGGAAATGTTAACTTTGAGATACTTGAAGGGTTTGATTGCAGGAATATATCTTACGGAGCTTCCTGCGATGTACAAATACAACGTCTTAGCTGCTTGGTTCAAAATGATTTGTTTCGTAATCCCAAACTTAGCATGGTATGATGTAACTTGTAACTTTATTTAATTAATGATGATAAATTAAGTTTAAGTTAATCATAAATTACTATTACATTCAGATAAAACTCCAAAATACTGCCCATGCGAACGAGCTACTGGAGATGGGATCTATTTTTGGTTTTGTAACATTTCCAAAAAATTATTCTCAGAATTTGGTTAATCGTTTTGTTGCTGGTAAAATTTGCTTCAGATGATGACACTTTGGAGGGATCGAAAATCAGTATTACCCTAGATAAATCTCGTATGGATAGCTTCATTAACTCATACAGTTTCAACCAAGTGACTTGTAACTTTATACACTTAAAAATAAATTTTCCGTTCTTTGCTTTTAATTCAGATTACCTTGCGTATCACATAATTTTGAGAGAGATACTTACCTCATTGGACAATTTATCGCTGAATTTAGAGTCTTCTTGTGGTTTCGATTATAGCCACAATGAAATTCCAATTGTGGTACGGAATAAAACTAGTCAACAAATATTAATTTTAAATGTTTCTGGTATTTGTGTGCGAAAGAAAATTTTTGTGATTTTTATTGCAGTTTCGAGAACCAGTTTATGGTAAACTCAATGGAACCCATCAAGATAGTATTATGCCAGCAATTGTTGCTCAGTAAGATTCAAATTTATAAAATGGTCTTCTAAATTATTATATTTTTGATTGAAAGTTTGATTTTCCAGAATATTGTTTGAGATTTTGTACGGAATTGCTCCGATGATATTGATTAAAGGTGAGCTTGTCAATAAGAAACTTAATTATTTATAAGTACTTTTAAAAATGTTCAAAAATTGAGAAAAGGGAAATTTATTGAAATACTTATATCTCTTTCTTTCAAAGATCTGAAGCAAGGTACATTTGCGAGGTCAAATCTAGCAGGTCTCAGGTTTTCAGAATTCTTGCTAGGTATCTTTGCAACAATGGGTCCAATCACAATCCTACAGTCTGTCAGTTGTTACATCATTTTGGAATACGGGTTCGATTTTGAGGTCAAAGGCCAATTTTTACTTTTTATTTTACTTTGTCTCGTTGCTGGCCTTTGTGGACAAGGATTTGGTAGGTTTAAAAAACATTAAAATATCTATTCGTAACGACCAACCTATAACGTATCTTGTTCGGTTACATTTTCCTGCAACGATAATAAATTAAATTTTCTATAGGCATTTTTATGGGCGTTTTACTGAAATGTGAGTTCTCAGTCATCGTATCAGCAATTATGGTTGTGCCAATAATAATGACATGCTCAGGTAAGTCTGACTCTAATTGTTTCTAGAAATTCGCAAGTTTTGCAAAAATGCTAAATACATTTATGTTGTCAGGAACGTTATGGCCGTTAGAATCGCATCCCTACTACCTAACAGTAATATATTACATCTTCCCATCAGCTCCAATCGTATCTTCCTTAAGATCTGTGGTGAACCGAGGGGTTGGAATCGCTCACTCCTTAGTTTGGCCTGGATTACTAAACTCTCTCACATGGACCGCAGTTTTTTGGTTTTCAAGTTTTTTTGTATTCAAACGAATATTTTCTAAATAAATGTGACAAACAGTGTGACTATAACGTGCATGCAATGGAATCAAATCAAGTAAAGTGTAATTTTTCCTCCGGATGCAGATTCTCATTCATGAGAATTGAAAATAATCTTCAAAGAAACGGACAATGAACCGACTCTATAGAGAGCAAATTATTATGCAGTCGCTTTAAGGATTTAATCAAAGTCACTTGGGAGAAACAAGTTTATCGAATAACCATTTTGCTTTCTTTAATGATTAGAATGCACTTGACAATAATAAAATAACACATCACATAAAATGCAAAATATTAACTATTACATTACTAAGAGCGAGTTATACCTACTTCCGCATTCACATAATAGCACACAGGCCAACATTCACACCAAAAGCTACACACCTACATAACATCTTATCTCTAGAAGCTGCTAACAACATGCATTTTCTGCATTCATACACATTCACACTTATCACATATCATACATAAAATCTGTCCTCTGTATAAGAACACCAAAGGCAAAAGAGACTACAACTCAATTACTACTTTTAGCCTGCGTTCACACAAAACAATCTGTAAATGTGCAATAGCATCATCCATCAAATCAGATCGGAGACAAGGCGACAGAAAGAAAAAGCTGATGTAGGTGCTTCGAGGAAGGGAAATCATCAACTAAGCAAATTATCCCATCAATATTACATCCCCATACTTTGTGCTTACTTCCACTTCAAGCAATTTACTCTAGTCCCCTACTCCATATACACCATTTAAAAATGTCAATCATATCGTTAAATGATAAAATGTCAAAAAACTCGTAGTGAAATTGAAGATGAAAGACATTCTATCATGCATACGGAAACAAGTCATACTTTACATTCATTCACATACTCACTCACAACAACACATATTATTCATCCTTTTCATGCATAAAAGATCCCAAACACACGATAAGGCAAGGCAGTTATTTTTACAATTTTTAGAATTCCTTATCAATTTCTTTTATAAAAATAGCCTTGCCCACATTTAATTTATATCTTGTGTTCTCCTACGACACATTTAATATGGCATCACTTATTGTACGATAGCAGATAAAAAAACAAAAAAATAAAATTCAACAAAATGAAAAGTTTACATGGTTCAGGTCTGATGATACTTGAGAAACAAAAATCAAATCTGCATTTGCATATCCAATGTGCATTTGTACACAAACGGAGGTTATTATGCAAATATGGAATCGTGAAATTGAAAGCGATTCTCGGCACCAAGAAAAAAAGTTTTGCAGCGCTTGCCTTGCTCTTCCTGAAAGTAGCACGTTGGCATTAAATAACTAACCACATTTTTAAACACTGTAGAGTTTAACTATCTAAACAAAGGGAAATGGTAAGTGTAGTGTGGCACGTCCTACAGCCATGTGATATATTATCTTTGAACGTGTTTTGTACATGTAATAATTACATGGCTATTATTCAATGTGACTACTTTCAATTTACGCTGCGGCTTTCAGCTTCTTGGTTTCCTACGCTGAAAATTATCACACGGTGTATTTATCAAATGATAAGTGCACCGCATGCTTCGTGCATTGCGTCTGTGTGAGTGAAAACGTCTCGCTTGTTGGAATAAGATTTGAGATGTCGTCTTTCATTCACCATTAAGCGATGTGTTTTTTTGGCAAATAGTACAAAAACTGAAAATAAAGATGTTATTTTAAGATATGCTCGAAAACGTGTCATCTCGAAAATTATGATGTGGAGCCTGCTAATGGATCATTCTAAAGATGCATCACGCTGATCATGTAATTGGATAAAATTTTAACCGCGGGATAGTTTTTGCATGTGTTTGCTGCGGTTTAAGTATTGTACTTTTTCAGGTAAAATGCGTGGAAATAATTGCACACGTGCCCCTTTCTAAATATGAGACATTTTCGTGATAACAGAAGCCATTCCCTTTGAAACCTCATTGACCGCAGATCCTCCCATCATGAGACCTTTTGCGACTGCTTGTCCGGTCATTTTTGAAACTTCCTTTCGCACCGCATGAATTCCTCCTGCGATTGCGTCAACTCCGCTTCCCATCGCTGTGAAAATTCTTGGCCAATTTTGCAAGTTTTGCAAGTTTTGCAGGTGCTTCAACGAGAAAATGCCATGAATTTCGTTTTACTTTTGAATAAATGCATTAAATCATACTTCTCTGGCACTTACCTCATTTTGTTCATTTTGACCCGCCGACTGGTTTTCACCAATTGCGTCTGGAGCTGCTGCTGGTGGTTGCGGACGTTGAGGTCTGTTTCTGTTACCAAGTGGAAGCGGTGGTCTTCCAAATGGATCCCTTTGTCCTCTCATGAAGTCGAGCCCATTCGTGAGACTGTTCAACAATGGATTATATGAAAATTGTGGAGGTGGACCACGATGACCACCCTGATGAGGGTGGGACGGAGGTAAATACGGAAGATTTGCATGAGCCCTCTTGTAATCACGTTCTCCTCGTCCAAACAACCCCCGCAATACATTCATGGGTGTATGCTGCAAACGATTTTTGTTATGTTTAGACTTATAAGTTGGATACGATGGATACAAATAGGGATCAGAGGAAGAAGGAAAGTAATCGTGTCCAACTGGCGAGGATGGGGATAAAAGAGGAGCAACAGGTGTGTACGGTCCCGGTCCAAGTCCATAACTGTCATATAACGAGCTCACCGGTGGTCCCGAATAACTCATCCCTCCACCAGGAGAATAGTTAATTGGTCCTGGTCCAGGAGAGAAACCACTTTTTGAATCTTCATACATTTCAAGAGCAGAAAGTGGTCTAGAAGCAACATTAATTGGCGGTGGAGGTCTTAGTCGGTTATAGTACGACAATGGACGACCACTTAAGCTACTTTTTGTCCTCACTGCAGAAGGTTTTTTTCGTCTGCTTGATGGACGATGCAATGGAGGAGGATTATATTGACCAGCAGAATCATCAGTAACAATTATAGCATTACTGATTGCATCACTTGAAGCTGCACTACTACCCATGGCGAAGTGACTATTCTCACCACCGGGCTCGTAGTCATTGTAAAAGTTACTCAGAGTCTTTGCAAAGTTATTGTTCGAACTTCTACTTATCGTGGTTTTACTAGATTGCGATCCGCTACTACCCCCAGAAAAGCTTTCCTGGGGATTGTAATTGTAAGTGCGGTACAAAGGTTGATTATTACTGCTGGTAGAGCTAGGGCTTGCGCTACTATATCTAGTGTTACGGGCGTAACTGTTGCTGTTGCTACTACGTACACTACTGGTAGAATCACTATTGTCATTGGGTCTGTTTCCATTCGTGACAAAGTTTCTAGGTCGGAACTTTACACTGAGATCCTTGGGTTCCCGAAAGTTCTGAATATTTACCAAATCAGAAGTCGCAGATGGGGTGCGAGAGACTGAGTTATAATGTTTCAAGTAATTTTTCACGTATCGGTCAATAGATTTACTAGTGTAAGGATTACGGTAGAAACTGTCACTTGTCGGGTCAAACATGGATGAACTAGCCTCACTACCACCACCGAAGTAAGGTCGTCTTTTGCGGGAATGGTCTTTAAATTTTGAAAGGCTACTTACGAGGGGTTTCAGTCCTGAAGCCCATTTACCCCGAGAAGATGATTGACCTGGGGGACCCCCTCCTCCACCTCTGTATCTTGGAGGATGATCTTGCACAGGGGGCGATCCTCTCCATTTATCTGGAGAACTAGCGGAGGAGCTCTGATGATGCGATGGCGAACCTCCTCTACCATGCAGGCCTGGATTGTACTTCACTCCCCAACGGTTGTTTCCAAAGCGATCTGGATATGGTGGCCCAGGCATGTCTGGAAGATTTAGTTGAGCCCTCGTGATATCCACAAGGACAGTAAGTAAAACAACTAGAAACGGAATGGCCATGGTTAATCTACTGGTCGGAGCCATTCTCATATTTGTCTTTTCCGTAGCACTGATTTCGACTAAATTTTGAAATTCATCAGAAAATCAAGTGAAGACACTCCAAATAATCAAAATGAAATTTAGAAACGTTATCGTGTATCTAAAAGACTATCCCTCCAGATCCCCAAATCGAACACTTGTAAAAACCACTTCACTCAAGAAGCGCTACAAGTCGACTGGATGTGACACACAGGAAGTAGCTTCAATTTGTACGTTATGAAAATTTTTATTTTTTGTCACACGAAAACAGCTAGTTACACAACTTCCCTATCTTCCTCCTCCCGTTGGACACTTACAAATTCAGAATTGGTAATGTTGTTAATAATTCAAGTAGAAAGCAGCTATGGGTATGCATATGAGCACTGTGTACTTTTTTCCTTACTGATGACGGAACACAGAATGTCAAGTTCTCTCTCGTTCATCTAATCATACATACTGTATCTAAGCTTGTTAAATAGGTACACTATAATCTTGCAGCAAATACAAAAGCTATATAGCCCAATAATATATTGCTAACAATTATGAATATGTAATATGGGTTTGCAAAAGAAAAATGCTCTGAAAATTATACTAGAATGAATTTACTTTTCATATTAAGGTACACATTAGAGTCTAGATGAGTAGCTTCCTAAAACACCCTTTGAATATTTGCATCTAAAGGAAATGCATTCGCTTTCATTTATGGGAAGGATACCCACGCGAGAGTGACATGCGTTACGTTACGTATAACCAACAAGTAGAAAAAACTATATGCCAAATGCCACCCCAGTTTACATACTTGCAAAAGTCGATCTGTCAACTTTTTTCTGCATTTTAGGCATTTCATCGAGAAAAACTACCATACACAATAAGACAGACAGGACGTTGCTATCATAGTGTGTTTTTTATTATTTTACTATATTAGCAAGCCCAGAAAAGTAGTAAATTAGTTGAACATTATACATATATGCGTTTATTGTATTGACAATAGTTAAAGTCATTGATAAGTGTATATCTATCGCTGAGAGTATACTTTAAAAATGAACTAAAGAAAGAACTATGAATTTCATAATTTTCCTATCCACAATGTTTATGTGAAGCATATTCCACTTTTAAATCGAATAAAGCGAAGGTGAATTGATGGAGATAAGGGAACCTGCTAACAGGCATGGGCTGTTTATTGCATCGTAAGCCAGTTGCAAAAAACCAATGCACATCATTATCAATTTCTGTCTATAAAGTTTCATATTTATAATAGCATACATATATATCCATACACTATTCAGTAGTCTACAATACAGTCCCACGTTTTCTTGTCTAGTCTGCAAGAGTAATTTATCATTAATTGCTTACGGTTTGGTACCTTTTGTACGTTGTCTTTTGATAACTTGAACCACTGCTGTTTAGTCTAGCAATTTTACACTTGTTTGGAAGCGACAATTCGAGAAATAGGCGTTTTATTTAATTATTCAAAATGAATGATTATACCTACACAGTGTGGCTAAACTACGCTAAATTATAAAACTAAATACCGTGACGGAAACGTCTGACTCGTGTGTTTGACCACATGCTTTATTAAAATGCTCATGAACATAGAACAAGTCAAATTGGCCATTTTTGCTTTCGTATAAATAAACTACTTCTTTTTTAAAAACTCTTTTGCGTTAAGACTTGTAGACACTGTAGACTGTGTAGACTCGTATCTAAAATAAGTTCTTTGTAATAGGTATACGAATGAGGAAACTAGAAAAAAGGCAGATCAGAAACATGCGTGTTTACATCCATTTTGTATTCATGCTGGTTCTCATGTAAATGTAAGATTTGACTGGTTCGAAATCACTGATCATTTTTTAGATATACTATTT
>JAHZNA010000771.1:0-13503 GCA_027743935.1 Sinodicranocentrus sp. ZH6 | reverse complement strand
TCAGTTATTCTCATCACTTTTGTCGCCTTTTTTGGTCCTTTCATTCCTTACAATGTAGAGGACATTGGAGGGAAAACAAACAGTGTACCCTCCACAGAGACACGTTTCCCACGATTTCCCACGACTAAAAGAAAATTAGAAATTCTGTCAAATCACCCACTGACTTGATCATCCTTCCCTCATTACCATTTCGCATCTGTTCAAGTGTACACAAACATGCGAAAGGCTAAGACAGGCTTTTTAATATCCGCATTGCATTTTACACTTGATATACCTTAGGGGTGCAGATTAGTGTTATAAGGATAGGGGATGATGAGCTATCTAAGTAATGATAAACAAGGTAAGAGTTTAGTTATTGAACATAACAATCTGTGGCTGTTTGAATGTCATCAAACCAGATGACAAATGACAACGCAAGTATATTATGGTGTAAACTGAAAAAAGATAAGTTGATGATTATGCATGCTATAAAATATAATAATATTCTTTCTGTCAGTTTTTCATTAACAAAAAATGTCATCCCAGAAATAGTGAAATTTGTTCTTGACATGACTCCCGTCATGTATTAGAATTATAGGGAAATAATACTACACTACGTTATATTGTATCGTAATATAAGAATACAAATTACCAACTCACAACAGATCACATTAACCTAACATTTTTCGAACATGATTATGATTACCAATGGAACAATGAAGTGTACGCTGACAAGAATTATTATATTCTTTTGTGAATATGAAAGTTTCAAAGAATGTGGGTGCATTTGGTATGCAAGAGAAGTCGCCATTTTGAAATGCGTCAATTTGAGTCTTATATGCATTCGTGGGAAGATGCATTTTGATTTCACTCTGAATGCAGTCTTCATCCTATTCTTAAATGTTGCGTGAAATGCATTCCGCATTTATACAGACAACTGACTTGCATATCCTGAAAAAAGTAATGAGAAAGCTACACCTGAGTCTGTGCACAGCAGTTGAATATTTATTCTGCAGTAGAAGTAATAATGCAAGCACGACTACAAATCCAAGTAAGGCATCTCCTCGATCAAACCCATAATGCAATTTTCTATTATTGATTGTGTCATTGTTGCGGAATAAAAACAATAAGGGCAATAATGAAACGACATCCGGTCACTCACTGTCTATCCATTAGTATTAGTGGTTGGCTAATGGTGCCATTGTTATTCATCTGTGTGATACGTTCCCTCCACACAACACAACTTAGGATGTTACTAGCGCTATCTGCTTAACTACTTAAGAAAAAACAATTTCAATACAAGACAACAGTGAGGATAAAGTAATGAAATCTATGAGCCAATTTATGATGATCGGAAGAGTTAAAAAATCTTGAGATAGGAAATAGGAAATTGCAATAAATCGCTTCAAAAGCACCAGTTGTACGTGTTTGTGCAGGCAGGCAGGCATCAGCATATACTGTTGGATGACACCCTTGGTATACATTCACTGAAGAGATAAAGACTGTCTTGTTTGATATGTCTGTTTAAAATTTTACACGGATATGAGAACATGTGGGATTTGCAAAGAAGGAATAATAAGAAAGGGAAATTGCACAATGTTCTTTGTTTGCATATATGAGGAGTTTTCCATATTTATGTTATTGTTATATATGCGAGCGAAAATTTAATTATAAAACTTGACTAGGGAAATTTTTCCTGCAAAAAATTCGTTGGTGTATGCAGTCTGCAGTCTCTCATGGTGAGGCATAAAATGAACAAATATGACCGTATGCATCTGCATTGTTGCGCTTCATCGGATATGCACATATTAAACTATATAGTTATTAAAACTGGGTGGTTATGCGTGTGCCTACATATTAAAAAAAACATTTTCCCAACTCTTAACTTCTTTCAAACATGCTTGTGCACGATTATTCCTAATTTTGAGATGTTTCTTGCAAAATCGTGTAAAAACAGCTTCCGTAACGATGAAAAAATGCAGAATCGGATTGGTCATTCGAAGGGGGATATATTTTCATCCTGTTATAACAATACCCTTTATATATAGCCAGTATACTCGTAAGCTTACATTGCATGACATAAGTTCTAAGTAAACATTTTCATCAAACAATATCTCGTAACATGTTGACTCTAAACAAAAACTGCACCATGAAGTGATTTAAACAGCTCATAAAAAACCCATCAGTCAAATAAAACCAATATTTTAATGATCACGGGATGTGGTTATGTTCAATATTTATTATGAGTAAGCAATCTCTAATCGAGAATTCCCTTTCGTGAGTAAACCCATCATGGTATAGTTTTCCCGATTTCAAAACAACCACAACATGCATCATGTAAACAATGTAACTTTGAGGACAAGACATGATCGAAATTGTCATGATAGTAAAAACGCTGCTGTCCTAAAAGACGCACACGGAGAGGTATGACTGCTGGCTTCTTTCTGCTCTTTCATGATTACATGACGACTGTTGACCAACCCATGTTCCAATCTCCGAACCATGGCATGCGATCATTTTCTTGCTGAGTGACGGAGACAAGCGAGCAAGTCTGTCACGATATTTATGCTATCATAATAAAAGGCATGATTTAGCCCATTTAACATTGTAAAATGTAATTTTCCTCATCTGTCTGATCCCTAATTTTGCTCCGAGATATGTAAACGAAACAATCCTTTCGTCAAATAAAGCCAGAGATGATGCGATTACCGTGATTTGAAGATTTTGAAAATATATAATGCTAACATACTTAATATATTTTTAAGCTGGTTTACATACGAGCGATTAGGGATTCATATTTGTATTACTACTTTTTATGGATACTTTCTGTAATGACCACTGACCTTTCACATGAACTAAAAGATTTTCAAACAAAGCAAATGCCTCACAATGTGAAATACTTTTTGACGAGAATGTATGTAAATTGAATCAGGAAAAGTAAAACCACAAAGAATGAGCGTGCCTCATGGTGAGGACAATTTCTCAAAGAGTTTTACGAATATCCTACATTTACAATATGCCTGAATCATAGCATCAAGATGGGAGACCATCAAATTACTCTACTTTTCTTACCGCCAAGGAGGTTCATAAACAAACAAGATTTTGCAAGCATTTTACCACAAAAAGTTGCTGTCTACGACAAATTTTCTTGTTAAATATTATGAATTGGATAGGCATTGCAAATTAGGCAGTTAGTTAGGCCCACTGAGCCGAGAGCATCCTATTAAACGCAGTAACTCACATTAATATTATTTTCTGAATAATAAATGCATGCGAGCAGTAATAATAAACCATCGAGTTTAATTTAAATGGCTGAGAATGAAAAAAAGAAAGTTTCCCCTGTGCAACGCACATTGTATCCCATTGTCATTCATAAATTAATCAAGGCAGAGGGGTGGTGCTCGTGATAGATTCACGCTCCTGTTAATATTATTATTATGTATCCAAAGAGGCTAACAAGCTTTTGTAGAGGAGGAGGATTTTTATAATGTATAGCAATAGCATAATATGTATATTAATGCAATAAATGATTTTATTCTAAATGAGCATATTCACAATGAGTGAGTAATACGAGACTTTGTACAGACACGCAAATATATTTTACGCCTTAAATTCATTTCATTAAGTACGTGATGGAGTGGACGGTAAGTGTGCTTTCTCTACATATCCCCTTACAGATTCTTACGGATATGTGTTTAAAAGTAAAGAAGAAATAGTCAACTAAAGTACAAAAGGCATCATAAAAATAGTCATCATCTCAAATGCGTAGTTAAATCAGACGTGATGTGAATATGATCCGTCCATTTTTGTGCATTTTTCATCAAAAGATTTTTTTCTCATAAATTTAACAAACTCATACAGGAGAAAATGAATGAATAAATTTTCATATTTAAAAGAATATCCTTACCTGGGAGGGCAGCTCTCTTAAATCTGATGTCTTCCGATGTTGTATTTTTGATCGCACATTTGGATGGGTCCCATTGACCTGGATTTCAGAAAAAAACATGAATTCATGGGCTTAGTCAGGCATTAACGTTTTCTTTTTGAGAAAAAACATCATAGGAAGAAGTTTAGAAATGTTCGTAAACGTACTTTTACTAACAAAAAATAAAAAAAAAACAACCAACATATGTAGCTACCCGTAGGGTGTACATTAATACTGTAATGTGCATAAAATTCCACCCAATAACATTCGAATGAAATAGGGAGGAAGGCTGGCCTGGCCATTGATAAAATTTAATTTTACTTTCTTTCGTTTTACACGTCATGCGGAATGCATATATGTTGTATTTGAATATTGTAAGTTTAACACACTGGCAAAGACTGATCACTTGATACGAGTGTTGGGTACGCTGGTACGCAGTCTCATCTTCATTTCTCTCAGATAGAATTTCTTTGTTGTCTACTTGATAGGTAGTCAGGACTCAGGACCATCATCTTGTATCATTATTCATTTTTGTGGAGGTGCACCATGGTGGGTTGTTTTGGTAAATAAATAGCATGCATATATATTCCCTATTACCACTATCACGCATGTGCTTCACATTAAGCTGATTTGATTTTAAGCTGCAAACAAATACGATTTTAAGAGTACATTTACAAGCGTAAATTATAGGGGGGTAAGACGACAAAATGAATAATGCACCTATATCCAATATTTTGTGTTAAGCGATAACAAGAATAAGCTAAAAATTTTGTATAAGTAAAATACAAACTCATAATGCAAAATACCTTAATTCAGCATTGAACCTTTCAAATAAATAAGTTTAAATTTTAAATTCTCTTACATTTTCTTTAGTTAGTCATAATGAAATGCATCAATCTCCTAATCTTTAGTTAGGAAATCACATTAAATTAAAAACATGATATTGAGTTCCTGTTCACTCAATTTGTTGCCGTCACACCATATGACACAATACAGCTCATACCTAGTTTCATTCAGGTTTTCAAGTTAATCATCTGCAGCAAACAAGTGCAAATACGAAGGGTGTGCATACTACACACAACACACATTCTGCATTTTTCTGTTGGTGTCAGACAAAAGAGCAATCTCTCCAACAGAATTTTTGGGTGACAGGAATACAGTAGAATGAAGGAAATCACAAAAGAATGATGAAGGAAAGATTCTTCTAGTTTCATTATTCGTCACTTGGGCATTCTACCAGATTATAATAAGAAGTGATGATGACTGAGGTGCATATTAGCTTTTGATGATTTGTCCAACTTTTTGTTATTCTATACGAATACAAGAATGCAAGGAGTATGCATTTTTATGTTGAGTACCTACACATTATTGTAGAAATATACCACATGTGCCACTCAGTATGTATCATTTTAATTTCACTTGAAAAATGAAGATATCATAAAAATGATGAAAAAGCGTCCTACTCAGGTTTACATCTTCGTCATCAGCATAGTCATGATGATCAATGGTGAAATTTTTTAATCTTCGTCTATCAACTAAAATCAACTTTCCTAATTTTTATGGGATCCGCAGCATATCCCTCTTGTTCACACTATATGTGTGCTATTACTAACCTGGTTTCCTTGTATGTAAAAAAAGGAACTGAGCACACTTCCAAACTAAATATTTTATATGTACAGAGGATATTTTTGTACCAAAATAGGAGGATCTCTTTGCAATTATTTACTTTTTCCACATGTACTTTATTACTTGTCACATTATAATCATTGACCAATTTAAGCCAACCCAAGCATGATGAGAGATGTATGAGATGATTACTTGCACTAACTTGAGCTTGCTTATATTCTTAAGAAATTGTCCTTGAAGGCGACGCACCACAATAACAAGCGCAACACTATACACTACCAAGTTACACGGTAGGGTAAGTTTAATTTGTGCAAAATAAATTAGCCACGTCGTAACTCCCTTCTGTGTAGACAAGGTGTGTAATAAAAAAAACTTTCTCAGATGAAAAAGTCATCTATTTTTTATTTCAAATCATTCAGCTCATCTAGTTCCTCACTATTTTTCTCTGTGCACATATATGTGCCAAATGTAGGTATCCAATTTCTGGTGATTTGCATGTGCTATTGGGTTTCCTGTATTTCCTACAGTCTCGTAATTTTTGTATGGGTAAGAAATATCGATCAATTGATGATGTATATGGATACCTAGAAATGTATAAGGCGTATTGTTCGTTGTGCGATATTGCTTGATTGTAATTAGGTGTCAACCGTATTTTACAACCTTTAATGATCTGACTTTGACTTGTAGGGATTGGTTGGTTGATTACAGTTTGCCAAATAGAAAACCCTGATCTTGATATTCTAGACTCACTAGACTGTATAACACGCACAGGATAAATGCGAACTCCACCGTCTTTGTATGGCTACGTTATATTTATGCTATATTGTGCTGGGGCACTATGATATGATACTAACTTTTCCTGTTAGGAGCTAACAAACCAGATTTGTTTCATTATTTATGTGAAGTGAATTTTTGGATCAATGTCAAAATCAATGCGATGTCCTGTCCTGTCGTGTACTTGACCTTATGAATAAATAGTATGTTACCGTAATAGACTACACATTACAATGCAACAAGAATACAAATAGTGACAGATATATACTTGTTCAAATCTGTGAAAACATATTTGTCCTATTGATATTTAAATGGCAAGGTCGTCTCTTGCAATTATGCAAATTCAAGTATGGGAGACGATAGAAAGTGAAACTTCTTTATCTTCGCAGTCTTTTGGGATGTCATTGCCCTTACACAGGGAGTATTATCAGCAGAAAGAAAATAGTCTATCGATAATATTGCTTCATATGAGCATTGAATCTTCAGGTAGATGATAACCGGAGACTTTTCAATTGGAAAAAACCTGAATATGACATAAAATTTGATATTTTAGTTACCTTCATCTGATCCATCCTGGCAGTCTTTTTCTCCATTCTTAACTAAACGCTTGTCTATGCACCGTGGCACACCACAGTCGCATCTGAATTGTGTGTCTTTGCATTTTACATCTGGATCTGAAATAAAAGAAAAAAATCGTTGTATTTTTCATGCGAGTTTATGAATTGTGCGGAAAGCAGAAGCAGTACGCAGAATCCAGCGTTGCAGCACAACTGTTCTCGATGAAAGAATTGCTAATCGTGCAAGCTTTATTTTTAAAATTCCCAATTTCCTTTTGACGAAACCTTGTCAGATGCTAGTTATTCACGAATAATAGGAATGTCATTAATGATTATTCGTAATTAGCAACTCATTTGCATATTTTATACACAATGTTTTACTTCGCAATCCTGCGAACTAGTCCTTTCTAATCGCTATTCCCAATTCTTGCCACCCACCCTCTGCGTTTAACTTTCCCTTGTCAGTTAATGTTTTTCATTTGCCCACACAGAAACAAATGCCCATGATGCGCTTGACTCATCAAATCGTTTTCTTTTCTCAGAATGACTTCATTCATGTAAATTACATTACACAAGAGATAAGCAGGATGTTTATATAATGAGCTAACAAATTTTGAAACCTCCATGTACTAAAACTAACTAGAGAAAAATTTATAAATGCAGATTAGTTTACATGCCTTACAATTAAATTAACTATAAAAGTAACAAAAATGCACCTCAAACTCACATTTGAAATTGAAAGCATCGGAATATTTAACTTTATAAAATTTCATGCTTTGCAGGGAGAGGAGTAGATGTATTCATCAACTAGACTTGATGATTTCTTTTTTATATAAATACTATTGACGTGATCGGTATTTTTGTACTTTATTTATCTTTCATAATACGTCAACAGATCAGCAAGGTTTGTTTACTGCAAGTGCCAGGTCCTAACCAAAATTTTTTAGCCAAGAAAATCCAAAGGTTAATGAAATTTCTCACTCAAACCTAGAAGAAATTTTGCCGTTCAATTACCACATTCACTTTGGTGAGAAAGGCAAGGGTTACTCTTACAAGCATATTGAATGAATGAGCATGGGATCAAAAGTTACGTTATGTTTGTCACGCCTGTAAGCAACTTTAATGCATGATTATAGCGTGCAGCATCGTCGTCTATAAAAGTACACACATTATAGTATCCGTCCATTCCGTCCTAGTCCTTACATGCCACCTAACAAATATTCACTTTTTTAAATAAAAAAACGATACTTTGAAAAGATTGGGCTGCTCGATGGTCTCGGTAAGCATATACGCATCGGTACATGCTTTATGCAGAAAATCCCCTCGAAAAATGAGATGGATGAATGGCGCTTTCTGGTTAGGCTAATAAGAGGATTTCCATATAAAAGGAAGGTTAGAGCATGAGTTAACTGCATTCTACTTCTACGTATTGTACAAAGCGCCAGCGCCTACGAGAAGTTACTGCTTTTCCTATTTTAGCTGAAGGAATTACCATCAGTTGATATTTTCATAAATACTGATGCATCCCGTAATCATTGCGATTACAATAATTTCATATCATTCAATTTCATTACGATTTGATTTTATTAAATACAAAAATCTGTGACTAATCCGTAATCCACACAGTTTCATTTCTATTATTTTTTTGTGAAAGAGTAAACTAGATATTTATTAGGGAAAAATATCACCGACTGTGTGAGTAGTGAGTATTTTGTGTACAGGTATATGACCAAGATTAAGATCAGGAAGATGTTGATAAATAAATACCTGAGCAGAATTCTTAGAGTATACAGGAATGATTGCGATCCGTTAGTACGGATTCAGAATCCTGTCGATTTCTTTCGACAAAAATGTTACTTTTATTTGGCAACATCCCACCTGTAAATAAACAGTGAATGGAGATCAACATTATTTAAAAACAATCCAGACCAGACTTCAACTTTCTACCGGACGGTACTAAGAAATTTACTGTTGTTAACTACCTAAAATTACAAGTATATGTTGAAATTATATATTCAACCCACATGCATCACGCAGAAGCTCTTCTTTATCTAGAAGATATACTTAAACAACAAAAATGGTTGAGTACAGGTTGAGATGGTACAAGTTATCAAATGTTACACATTTCACGCAATCCTTAATGATATACCTACATGTAAGATAATACATACCCGTATCGTAACACGTAACATCTGGGAAAGAACAAGTTTCTAAAATATGCACATGCCAGCATGGATTTCGTTACATTTTCGTGAATTCTCTTCCTCTTTGTCGGGAAAGGTAATTAACTATGCTTCAACACAAACACATACTCTTAACACTTCCGTTTGCTTTTTTATGTTGAAGAATGCAAGGCTATATATTCGGGGTCTGAGTTTGGCCAATGCTTGTAATAAAACTCAGCTCGTTCAGTTATTTCATACATGCATACGTTTCATAAGTATCATAGTGGCCTACTCATGTACTTCGTTACACACCTACGTCTTTTAAATGTGTGGTGATCCCGTTATGATAACTTAAAAATTATGCTTAAGCTTCTTTGAACATCAACCTAAATTGAAAATTTTTGTCGTTTTAGGTAAACTTGATCCGGAGACGAGCTCTTTTAAGCTTTGTTTCATACCTTGCAAATCTCCGCTTAGTATCCCTAAATACTGCAATCACCGACTCATTATGAATATCATGTACATTATAACATTCAAGTATTTTTTAATTCATTCCCTTGTATGCTGCATATTGTCTAGAAATTACACATTGAAGCCATTTCCCTTGGTTAGTATGGTTAGAATAGACATATTTATCAATGTAAATCGTTATGAGAATGCGCAAGCACAAAGTAATTGTCTTCTACGAAAATTGCTATTATCCGGGCAAGTGGAGCAGTAGTCGATGCATGATTCACGTTTATCAGTTTCAGGATGCTATAAAACCGCTGTGTTTGGCTAAGGCACCTTGAGGAGTGTTACCTGCCATCAACTACATCATGAAAGCCCGTACCAGCTGAGTGTGCAGATGAAATAATAAGCCATGTCTAATGATATGATGATAATGATACTTGAACAAATGTCTTCAAGAACCCTCCACCTACGCACTACATACTGGTCCAACTGGGATTACATAAGATCAATTTTGAGAAAAAAGTTAACGAGATTTAAAAAACGTATTTATTAAGAGTCTGTTCAGACACGCAGGAAGGCAGTCCGCTCTTTCCATTATGTTTGCCAAAAAAAACTTGCACTTATATATGAGAACAGAGCAACTAAAATTAGGAGAAAATGAAGAAAAATGTACTTATAATAGTCAGTGGATAGAAACTAAAGAAAAGTAAATGGTGTAAAATCACATACGGGAACTTCTTTTCGAGAAAGAAAGCCGTTACCCCAACATACTTGAACTTTACACACTTGAATGTTTAATTTGATTCACTCAGTCCTCCTCTTTTTCTTTCATCATCATCACCATACGATTTGCTTCCATTTTTGTTCCGACTTATGCCGTATAACGTGGTAAGTAAAACACAAAAACTGTGGGATGGTATAAGATTTACAAAGAAGGAGGATGCAGATGTATGATATTTTACAAAACTAATTTAAACACATGTAGGCCATTTTATTCGCAACATTTTGAGATGTGAATGCATGTCCATAGTCACTTATTTGTGCATTAGATATGCCTTCTTAGGGGCAAAATTTGGTGACGAGTGTGACGTTCCGGAAAATAGTGGAGGGCTACATTGTTGACAGCCTGATTTGCACGTTGTCTGTCTTCTTTAAAGAAGAGTTCAACTTTCCTCGTAGGTGAAATACAGTTGTTGCTTTTTGTTCCTTTGCTTCGTGCATAACAAAACTATGCAATTTCCTCCATTGTATCAATCCCAATATAATACACTGATTCAATCTCTTTCTATTGTTATTGTTCGGGTGAGATAAGGTTTGCTTGCATAAATACAAGTAAAAAGTAGCTATTTTTTAAAAGGTATACATTACACTATTTACTGTATGTGTGTACGTGTACGCCAACATTTCTACCATCTCCAGGATGTCTTGAAGTAACCTACAATTTCCAAGTGTGTCGCATTTAAACATACCTACTTACCCATATATATGTGCATTTATGCGACAATTTGTCACGCCTTTAATAGCAAATCAGCCAAATGACCGAAAAGTGACGCCATTGGGATCCAGAGTTTTTTTTGGTACTGCACATACAAAAGTTCAGAATACTCAAAACGTTCTGAAAGCAAGTAGGCAAGAAATTGATTGGGATTTAAGGCATTACACTTCACTCTACTTTTTTACAGACTCTGAATTCTGCAACATATTTCCCGAAGAATAGGAAAACATTACCACCCGGATTGAGAGCACGACGCATAATACAGAGCGAGGCATTTGTTACTAGAATAATAGTGGAAAATGCAGTCTTGTACAATAACCTACTAAACAACGGTTAAGTACCGGATGGAAATCATTTATTCATTCAGCGCGCCTGTTGTCGTTCATGTCTTTTCTTGAGGGTTGAGTATTACCATGCGAATTACTTTGTGATGTGAGTGCCCTTGTTTGTGTTGATGGCTGAGATTTACAAATGAGATGCATCAACCTCTCTTGGGTAGACTCATCAGCTAAATGCATGCACATGGTAAACAGCTTTAAAAGATTCTAAATGGTAATCGTTGAAGTAAAATGCATTTTTAATGTTTAATGACCAAATTAAAGGTAGTAAAAAAGACTGACAGAATCAAGAAGATGCTCATTGAAGAAAAAGTGTGCCCTTTCAGCCAAATTATCACATCACGATTTCCTCTACACAAAAAAAAAGATTTTGATCAACTAGCTTTATACTATTTTTGTTATTCAGGAACATGCACGCATGCAAACAATTGAAAATCTATTGCAAAAATCTGGTTGCAAAGGTCGATGAATCTCAAAGGAAAGGAAATTTCCCATTTTTTGTGAAAATCTATTTCTTATACTTTGCACCTGTGTGATGCCACATGATATACCGTTCACATTATTACGTAGAGAGTAAAGTATACTACATACGCAACGTTACGTACGATAATTATATATAACGTTCTGTGGATAAGATACTTAATACAGGGTTGGTACACCGATAAGCTATAATCGTAGCGTGTTCAATGGGCGTTGTCATTTAAAAAAATATTCGTAAACATTTTTCAAAACAAATCACGGTCTCATTTCAAATTCGTTACCACCTCTCATATTCATGTGACACTGACACTGATGAAAGCAAACCATCATACGAGATTGTAAACGATCCAATCTTAGAAGAAGGTTAATTTTAAAAATAATTGTTCACTAAAAGTCTCCATTCATATTACGAAAACCATCACGATAATTATGCATTTGTAGCTAAAACTATACATCTTAATTTGCAGAGTAATCCTCGATGTCATTGATTCCATCACGAATTCGTCTTGCGACGCATGAAATCAAGCAATGGCAAAGATTACTGAACTAATTATGCTTCATTGTCATTTTGTGTGTTGCACTCAATCAAAAGTCAAAATAATCATGTGAAGTAAGCCATTTTTAAATACTTTGTCAATGACGCTGACGCTCATAATCACTTTGCCGTACATAGGAGCAAACTCTACTCATAGGATACATTGTACACGGACAGTGAACAAGAACGACAAGAAAACTGTTTCTTTTTTCTTTCATTAATCTTGACCCAGTTTCACACCTTCGTTTTTTGTAATGTAAGCAAATCCTCAGAACTATTTTTTCTGAGGAAGTGAATGAACGTAGTAGTAAGTAAAACATATGAAAACACAGCTTTCCGTTTTCAACTTAGGTTGTACAACGTATAATAGCATTCATTCCTTCATTCATATCTACACTGTTGTATGTATGTGCCCATAAGATGGTAGTAATCAGTAATTAACTATATACACGCTGTAAGTTAGTTCGTAAATACGATTTCGGTATTACGACGACAATGAGGTTATTGTGGGAAATAAAGAGGGAGCCGGCGCAATAGGACTCGAATTGAAATCAAGATTAGAACTTATATTTATCTACACATCTGCTGAGCAAATTGTCTCACTAGTAAACTTTTGTTGAGTTGCAGTCGTGCAATTTAGTTTACTAAATAATACATCGATCTTTTGTTTACTAGGTGTTCTTTAATCTATTCCTTAACGAGAGACATGAAAGTCTCAAAAACTAGAGACTGCCCTTGAAAACTGAAAACATGTAGATTGGGCTGAGAAACTGATGATGATGATTACGCGACTTATTTAATTCGATCTAGATAATTGTAATGTTTACACAATTGAACTAATTACAGGTCTCGGATATACAAATAAATAGACAATACGTTAACTCGTAAATAATCAGATTTACAAAAGTATCATTATTTCTAGGAGGAATGTCATTTGTCAACACTTCTATTCCATCAAGGTTTATATGTACTATTTCACGACGAAATGTATTTACTGCCTTACTTATTCCCTTAAGTCAGCGTGTATAGTTTTTGCAATGGATGTAAGCATTAAAGAACAGGATTAGCTAAGGTAATAATGCTCAATATAAAAATAAAGTGTGACCGGCGATAAGAATGAAATGAACCGAAATGAGGACCAAGTATCCTTAACTACTTTGGAATTTTTTATGTTCC
>JAHZNA010000770.1:0-27520 GCA_027743935.1 Sinodicranocentrus sp. ZH6 | reverse complement strand
GAAATAAGTATTATACTTTTTTTCTTCAAGCCATCTCATCTCATAACTGAGAAAGCATCATGGCTCTGGCATTGTATGTATTCTTGTAGATTTTCCAAAAAGCGACCATTTTTCATCGTTTCACTCTCCCTTTGCCAAGTTTTTTTCATTCTTTTGTACATATTTTATGTGTTATTGTTCATTGTCCTTGTTCCCCTCGTAGTTTTTCCACTCTCTCGATAACTTTCCTTCAGCAGGAGTTTACATATGAGATGGATAAAATGACAGAAAAATTGTTTGTTTGTTCCATCCAGCTGAGAGCGAAGGTTTTTGCTGACCGTTTAGTAAAAGAGGTGTACAAGGCGAAAAAAAATGAAGAGAGATAGCCATGTTTTTCTCCATCTCTGGGAAATTCCTCTCTTCCGTATCATGTCCTGTCTTCTAATGCTACATTACATTTATGAAACATGCATCCATTTACAAAAACATTATTTTTTTTCTCCTTTTGCCATCTCCTCCAACTAATGTTGTATCAAGTACATTTAATTTTATTACTTGAAAGGTGGCTAGTAGCAGAAGTGCGTTATCATGTGGGATTTTCATGTGTCATTCCTATTTCGTTAAGAGTATCCTGTAAAAGGCCGGGAGAATTTTTTATCCGTCGTAAAGTTAAAAAGAGCAAAAAGTGACCATAGGAAGCTGTTTGACACTTGCAAAGTAAACCTTGCCTTTGCAGCTGAGACATAGCATGAGAGCACCGTATAAGTACATGGGTTGTCCAGTGTTTACCACACTAGGCGTTTTTATGGTGTCCGTTCCACTACTTGTGAATAAAATGAGTCAAAGTAAACCTTGCCATTGCAGCTGAGACATAGCATGAGAGCACCGTATAAGTACATGGGTTGTCCAGTGTTTACCACACTAGGCGTTTTTATGGTGTCCGTTCCACTACTTGTGAATAAAATGAGCCATGTCTTTGTGAGTCCCCTTTATCGATAATGTTTGTTGATGATGGGTGTAAGAATTCATGGTGAGAGAGAGGGTCGCATGTTTGTTTGAGTAAACATTTCACACACACATTGAAAGAAGAGAAGAAAAAAATCTTTCTTTTTTTTATTTGAACGTGTTTGACAGAGTGAACCGGTGACCGGTAGCTGGGCTTTTTATGCCTTTAATCAAATAAGGAAAGATAATTTTTTATATCACCTTTTTCTTCCGGAAATCGCCGGTTAGATTTCATGCTAAAGAGCCATTACTTTTTCCACAATGAAGGGAATTCCTTCTCTGCTAAAAGATCAGCATGTGGCATTTGACTCACAGAGGTACTTCTACTTGTACAAGTGAGCTTATCAACGACCAACTACAAAAAAAAGAAACAATTTTCCTTTTTACCCACTTTTTGGTAGTGTGATGGAAGGCGTTTTTTTCTTCCTCTTATATGAGCGTGTCTGCTGCGTTGTTTTATGCACAATTTTTTCGATAGTCATTTTTCGCCATGAAGTGCTAGACTGGCTGTGAAATGAGTGCTTGCTTGTTGATCCTTTGCACATTTTACCATCAAAATCATTATCATGATTACCGACACTCGTCCCTTTTTCCTCGTTTAATTTCATTTGCTTTGTAAAGTAAGCGTTCAAAGTGAAAGGCGAGAGTTTTATACTTTTTCTAAGGCAGTTAGCAAGACTTTTGAGAGAAAACGAGGAGGGAAAAGAGAGAGAGAGAGTGTGTGTGTATCTGAAGGAAAAAGGAGGGATGACGATGAGGAGGATACTCAAACAAGTGATGTGAAAGTAGAAGGAAACGTGAGGCGGTAAAGTTTTGAAGGGAAATTAATGAGATGAAGGGAGTTTAAAAAAATTGTACAACACATATATGCTTTTATTACAAACTATAAAGGGAAATATATCGGTCGTTTTTTTTCGTTAGTGGAGCTTGCGGAGGCGAGAAACTGTTAAAGCAAAGTAGTTTAAATTCATGACAGCGTTGTCGACTTGTAGTCAACTATTTCGAGGGAGAAGAGGATATAAAGAAGAAAGCAGTGTAAAATAACATTCTCTCCGTCGGCCTTTTTTTCTCCCTCTCTTTTGTTTTGTAAAAAGGCAGCAAAGACGAGAATATTACTATGGGCCTATATGCATGCTGGAGTACTTGATTCGAAGGTTTTTTTGTCTTTGTTTTTTTACTACCATGTTTTAGAATTCACAGAATGTAAGCCTTCTACATCAAAAAAGTATTCCTCATATATATAAGCACATTCCACCAAGGTCCAAGTTGAAATTTATTTTTTCGAGGAAAACGAGCATTAGCATGTGTGCAACTTTGCTTTGTCACTTATGACGAGAGGAGGATGGATAGATGGAAAACTGGCTATATACGAGCCATTGATTAAAATTTTAATTATATTGTACAAGTTCAAAGGGAAAAAGAGAGGGGGCAGTCATCTGAGATTTTCTCCTTGGAGGAAATCTACGTAGTTGATATATGTTGAAGGGAAACTTCCCTTTGCCCAGGTCACATAAATAATACAGCATTAATTTGTGGAAGAGACTTCCACTAAAGAGAACTCTGGCAAGAGTTTGTCATATTTCTAGATGGAACATAAGTATATCGTGGATATTTTTGGGAAAATAAAACAAGTCTTGCAGGCTGATTGTTGCACGCAGTGAAATAGTAGATGCGCTTGAGGAAGAAAGAAAGTAACTTTGAAGTCTGAATTTTACCAACTTTCAATACTCAGAATGAAACTCTCCCCGGAACGAGACTAGGTTTAGGAAAGTATTGAAATATTATTGGAACTTGCAAGTTCTCAGCTTGAGAACTGTGATCTTATGTGTATAAAAGCAACTAAGAGACAGTGGGAGGTAGGAAGTGCACATTATAGTGTGAATGAGAGGAGAAATGTGATAATTAAAACCTAAAGTTTGATCATTAGTCTTGATTAAATTCAAGTCTTTCACAAGTCGGCAGGGTTCCTTTGATCTTTGACTCATTTCCTGATCTCATGATTCATAGATCGAATTACTCCACATTCTGTTCCGTCACATACATTCCCTCTTCTTCTCTTCATTCCTCGCTTTCTTTCCTGTAAACAGTTTTTTTCTGGGATGTTGTCCGTATGCTAGAATTTTTGTATTGAATCCCTGTTTCTGAGTATTTTTCCCCCCGAAGGAAGACAACATTAGAGGAAAAAGTGAAGAGTGAAATGAAAATATCTTGAGTAAAGTTACTCTCACTATTTATGTCTGCCGCTTCGATTAAATTAAATTTTCCTACACACATTTCCCATGAAGTATGGTTGAAGCATTTTTAGCTTACAACTTGAAGCTTTTTTTATTTTTTATTTACGCAAATATGCAAAAGGTTTAACTACCAGTTTTATAAATTTTTCTGCAAAAAAATCCTCTATTTTCCTTTGGTCTCCGGCTTGTCTGTCTGGTGGGAATAAAGATTTCCCATTATAGATTCTTCTACGCCATATGAAAACAGGTACATATTTCTCTTCACTTTTCTCATGTCTGCTACTCTAGCTATTTATTTTTCTTAAAGAGGGATATATTGGCAATGAATTGTGTGTCCTTTAAGTTATTTAAGTAACTTTTTTCCCTGCTGCATCTATTTCAACCTTAAGTTTTGTGAGGGATGACGTGCCGACTGAGAAGAGTTTCTCAATAGAGTTTTTTTTATACATTTCCCTTGTTCTTTCCGTTCGACGCCCACCCGTCGCTCTTTGCCATTTCATTTGATTTCATTTTCTTCCCTGTGTCATCAGCTACTTGCCATCTCTTAAAATCCCGTTGACTAAAAGCTTAACGAAGGAACACCAAGTTGCTAAGAAAGTATAAACTTTTTCCTTGGGCCTTTTTTATACAAGTTTAACCTTTAGTCGAGGGATTATTTTGGTGTGGGAAGTGGAATGGGATTGCATCCCTCTTTTTCCCTTTAGCCAGATATTTGACAGAGCGAACCCGATAATCCCCTTCTTATCTCCGGCAATAGATCAGACGGGAGGGAGTTTTTTCCTCTTTTTGGTTATCCCTCTTTAAGATCATACTTTTTTTATTTGCTTTCCTTTGGATTTTTATGGATTTCTTGGCGCCTGCATCGGTTTTCAATGTTTTGCAAGCAAAGTTTTTTCTCTCACTTTTCTGGTGTAAAAAAAGGAAACAAGGGGAATTAGCAACTTTCCGGAGAAAAACAGTCTAGCCATTCTTAAAAGTTTCTTTCATTGCCCCATGGCTGTTTTGCGGTTTGTATTAAGTAGAATGTGTGGAATAACAAGGGAAAGTTAGTTTTGAGTTAAATATGGTTCCAACTGCGGTGCATCGGAAAGACGTGAAGACTCTCACTGTTTGTGAATTTGATTCGAATATAATGTTTTAGTTATTTCTTATTATTTCTAATATAGTTTACGGACTCTGTGTTGGTTTGATTTTTAGTAGAGAATAATACGGGCAACACTCGTTTTTTCCCTTTCTTTACATCTCGAACATTTCCCATTCATTAAATTTTATTAGCTGTACCCATGTCACTTGTGAATCTACCCGCATCAGCAACAACCGAGTGTATTTTATGTCGGTAATGAAATGACTCGTTACACAAGGGTCTCTATATACGTGGCTTTTTCAGGATTATTAATGACAAAGAGCGACACTACTTTATCATTTATCTTGGAAAATCGAGGGAAAGTCATGTTTCTCTGGTGCGAATATTAGCCTCATATTATACAAGTCACACTTCTCATTTCCTGCCCCACAATGTGCTTATTATTTTGTCGATAATAAGGCCCACGGATATCATCAATGTTTGTCCTTTGTTCGACATTATTTGATGACGGTGGAAACATTTGCGGTAACTTTTTTCCCATGAAATACATTTCTCTTCTCAGCAATATTTTTTTCTCTGACTCCAATATTCAATCTGTATAATAATATGTAGCAAATGAACATAATATCGAGCTAACCCTATTTCTCCTAAAAAAAACTGCAAGCCTTATAAAGTTAGTTTCCGTGTAAGAAAAAAAATATCAAAAAGAATTGGTAGAGCTCATTGCGTTATTCCAGTTGGAACAGGAAGACGGCAAAGTTTCCAAATCTTTATATATTTGAGTATCGACTATATAGGCAAGCTCCTAAATGCATGTTACGTAGCCAAGTAAGCACGTTAGAAAAGTAAATTGAGTAGGTGAATGAAGGGATTGGAGAGTCTGAAGACAGTGGAAATGTGTTTTATCCGACTTGTGACAAACGTAATAGGATTTGTCTTTCAACTACTTCCATGCCCCGGTGAAGTTGACGATTTGGAGTTTCAACTCTTTTTTATTGTATCTAGAGAGAACAAATAAAAAACCTTATAACGACAGTATATTATACAATATATATCTCCCCACATGAGCTTTTTTCTTCTCAATAATACATATTAGCTGGGGAAGTATATAACCGTAAAATTTCTTATTTTCATCGTGCCATCGAGAGAGAGAAAGGAAGGAAGAGGAAGCTCACGTATTGTGAGAGCGATGAGCATGTTGTGCACTCTTGGGGAGAGACGCATGATGATTGTAAGTATCTTATAGTTTGTAGTTTTAGTAGCTTTTGTCGTTTTCTTCGAGAAATGTTTTTGTACGAATTGAGTTGAGAGAGAGAGAGAGAAGGCGAAGCACACTTACAAGTTTTAAGTAGGAAAGTCATTCTGTCTGTGACGAGGGCAAATCACCAGATCCAATAATGTGAGTTGGGACGGAGACAAATCCAATGAAGATGAGATGAAATGAAATTGAAGACGGAAAAAATACGGTGACGGTGAAAAGAAGAGGGAGAGGAGGAGGAGAGAAAATCGAAGAAATGAAATTGTTAAAATAAAGCTTTCATGTATTATTGAGTCCGCAACAAGGCATGGGGGATTCCGAACCCTGAGCTTTCTCATTCTCTCATCTACTCCCAGACTCGTTTATTTCTCTGCTAATACTTTCCATTGTGTGTGTTTTTCTTGGAATCCTTTTCTCTCGACAACTGTCATATACCTTATTTTTTTCCCTCTCATAACAATATTGCTGAGTTGACCTCTTGAGTCGGCTCACGAAGGCTGGCAATGGGAAAAACTAATAATATCGTGAGTGTATAGAGAGTATCGTGAGTTGATGAGTTGCCAAGAAAAAATATTAATGTCTTATTGCTTCTCCGTCTCGCTTCTTCGTCGACTCAGTTAACTTGAGTGGAAAGTTTCCTCAGGAGAAGATGAGTTTCTCCAAAAAAATGAAATCCTTTGTTAAGATGGGATTACAAGTACACAAGCAAACAGAGTAAAGTCGGAGCAGCGCAAAATCAAACTGCGCTTTTTGTTTGATATAAGGATGCAGATGAAAAGTTTGCGTAGTATTGAGAGCAGGTATGATGTAATGGATAATATTTCCTGCTGAAATTGCTATAAATTTAATTGTCGAAAAGTGCAGAATGGCCGAGTAATTTGTTACACTATTGTAGTGTGCTGATGGAGCTGATGATGATGAAGAAAATGAGTAAGGACACGACAACAGTTTCCCTTATCTATGTTTCAAGGAGAGGCTTTTGAAATGCATACTTATATATTTTTATATATACCGATGTAGACTCTCATTGGATTTTTTGAGCAAGACCCAAGTGCGCTCTGGTGAATATGATTTGATCAGAAAAATGATGATGCTGATGAGCTACGGGGCTGTGCATAATGGGGGTTGATAACAAGACGCACTGGTACTTGGAATGGTTGCGTTATTTCCTATCATTATTATCTCCAGTGGAAGGGGTTTGCGTCCATATTGAAGCCCGTATAATATTTTACTACTATGGAAAAAATTATTACTGCTTTATATGACTTTTTCTACACTTGTCTCAATCCCTCACGGGCTTTTCTTGCATGCGAATGAGTTGAAGACATCGTTAAAGATGTCGACTCACGTTGTTGTCCTCCTGTCACGGTAATTATCCACATTTCCCAAGTGTCTCCATATGTGAGATGGAAAATGTAAAAAAAAAATTGCGTTATACAAATTTCAGAGTGAAATCTCCAATGAAAAATTATTTTTTTCTCTGCTCTCGGGATTTTTTATACGTAGTTGCTTGGGACGTATTTTGTGCGTAGAAATGAGTGTAATTTATACGGAAAACCTTCAACTCATACCGGTAACAATATTACAAGAACCTTGAGCACTCCTTGTGCGCCCATTGACGTGGATTTTCTAGCTCTCATACATATTCACACTTCACCCCATGGCCCACGCTTAAAGCTATCGGCAACACTAACTTCAGTGACGCGAGAGCAAGCGAGGTTTTCACATTTTGAAAAATATGTCGCAACGAGATAGAGCAAGAACTTCCTGTAAAAATTCCATTTATTCACGCGCCCCGTAACGTAGTTGTGTACCTAGGCTCGTGGTGACAATGACAGTTATCGTATGATTTATGTAAACTCATGTATATAAATTCCAATTTGACGTCTTTATGATTCCAGTTTGAAAACAGAGAATAAATGTATATTTTTTCCATAAAAGAAATTAGCACAAATCCCTGGAAATCCTGTCAAAAAATGTACTCGTGTCAAGCTACATCTACAACAAGGGTGGAAGTATGTATTTTTCCTAGCTCAAGTGTTACTTTGCAAATTGCCTTACGTTTTCCCTTTTTTAAATATACATGGATCTCTTAGCTCCCATCCATGATTTTTCTATCTTGTTAAGTTTATTGTGTGTTGATGAGGATCTCTAGCTTGTTGTTGGTTACCGATGAGAGATGATGTAGTATGCGGCGAACACGTGTCGAAGGCAAGTTGTTAGCAAGTAATTATCATTATCTAAAGAGGAGTCTCATGGATATCCATTCTTGAAATCATCATCATCACGAAGCTCCTGATGAGGAGAGGAGTGTTGATCATCATAAGATAGAATGTCGACGTTTTTTTTAAATCCAACCATTTTACTCTGCTTTCAAATCCCACACAGCTCCTCATGCAATATTCTAACCTAAGTATCTCAGTATTCATACATATTTCTCATGAATATACATTTTTAAGAGAAATATACAAAGAATATAGCATAGGATGATGAAGGGTTAGCATAGTTTTTTCTCCACTGTGAGTCCCTCAAGCAAAATGCAGTAGGCCACTTGAATCTCAAGTTGTTGTATTCGCTCGGTTGATCGGGCCGGGTTGAAGTGTTCTACAAGCTTGGCAAAATGAAGTGGCTTTTCTGTCCATACACCAGTGGTGAAGTGTAACATGGAGAAAAGTAAATTGTAAGGGTGAACCTTATGGCTAAGATATAGATTATTACTGAAAACAACCTTCATCATCTTGCACTATATAGTTTCCTCTTTTCCTGATGAAGTTTGCATTGCACTAGTCGCGTTCCCTCTGAGTTTTTTAGTTAGTTAGAGGATGATGATAATTTCGGCTGTTCGTTGGGAAGCTATTCTTCTTCGTAGGAAACCAGAGTGGTTTGCTAATAAGTGTTTTATTTTACTTGCTCCTCTCCACACCACATACATTTTTTATGGAGAAAAAAAATCGATAAATGGTAAAAACAAAGGAAAATGCTGACTGTACAACTATCATCCTCCTCATCATATGTATCACCACTTGATCGACCGGTTTGGCTTTTTCCATCGAAACTTTTATGCATGGCATGGATGAGTTTTATTAATTGCACTAAAAATTTACTCTTTCATCCACCTCCTCCTCCCAACTTATATGTTTTCTCTGGCATCCTTTCTCTTTCTAATCCACTAATTCATTATTACACACCAGAAAAAGCGAAACTTCTCTCATGGAAATGGATCACATACATTATATATTCTCGGAATTGGAAAAAAATGAACGGCGGGCATTTCATCATCATCCTGTGAATACGTTACTTTTGTGTGAATTTACTGCTCAAGTAGTTCCCCTTACATATGCTTGCAAGTGGGATAGTTAAAAACTCGAAACCGACAGCCGGGCATCTTTTTTCCGGGGTATTGATGAGGTTTTTTTGTTTTTAGTGAAGCATCCAAAACCCTCTCGAAACCTTTTGTTTACATTAAGTGGCTAAAGGAATGTTTACGTTAATTTCATATACAATAATGAAGCGGAGGAGGAGCGGCAAACCAAATGAAAAATTCTTTTTTATAGAGTAAATGGACGCGGACTGTGTATACATAAAAAAATCCGAATACATATGAGCAATCACAGCGTTGTTTTTGATTCCCAAGGCTTGTTTCTCCTCCGCTTTTGTTTAAAAGTATGAAACATCTTCACCGAGAACTTTAACATGATCAAGAGGTACGCATAAGAATTAGAAAAGTGAGGATATATTTATGTATAAACAGGAGGGTTTTAGTATAGGATTGGATATAGTAACAAGCATCTCTTCCAGATTAGATTAGACTCACGCACGCGTCCCATCATCCCAACCCAGTTTGCATATTTATTGCCAGTTAGCACCTCGTGCACAGCTTTGCTCCTACTTGAGAAAAGCATTATGATGGGTCTCTAATGTTTAACTTAATTTTCGACAAATGATGTGCTAATATGGTAAAACAATGCATACTATTTTTTATGATTATAACTACATTCGGTTGGGATGATTCCAGAAGGAATAATGTGTATAAATGAGTAATGGAATGGATTCGTAATTTTTATTTTTTCAGGACTGTCACGTTCTCCCATGTACCCTTTTGGGGTCCAGTACCCATACTCAGGGTTACCCGAAGCATCTCAGGTTGCTGCGTCATGGTAAGTAACGAACATTTGAAGATGACAAGTGTGTGATTAGCGGGATTTTCACGTTTCTTCTATTCCCTTTGTTGTTTTTTTCAGGCACCAAAGTATGTACCAGTCGATCTCGAATGCTGGAAATGCTGCAGCATCTGCAGGTTTCCGAAATTATCCCTCCCATTTGTCAATACCACCTTCCTCCCTTCCAAGGTATGTTTGATACTCTTTTGTTATGTATTTTTTTAATAAAAATTCTTGTAAATACTAAAATTCTATTTTGTCTATAATTTCAGCGAGTTTTATCGATTCTCAGCTGGAGGTCTCCTTCAAGGACCTGGTCTCCCTCCGCACCATGGCTTAGGTCACCATTTAGTCGGCTCCAAGCATGATGCTCATCACTCATCACACCTTGATCAAAGTCATAGGTTTGTAGAAGACAATATTCAAATTTTATTGCTTTTTTTCTTCTTCTCTTCTTAAAGTACATCCACCGCAGCAGGCAGACGCTTACGTGTCATCTCGTTTTCGGAGTTTTTTTCCTGCTGCTTAGTTTTTTTTACTGGGATAATAATTCTGCTTAATGGAGCTTGGACTACGCTTCACTTGCTTTGAAGCACATGAGCTTCATGGTAGAATAACTACAAAACATGCATGAACAACACACAACCAATAAATATACCAATCCAAATAATGATATTTTGCATGTTTCAGGTTAATTTGAAAATGGTTTTATTGCTGAAATTATAGCCATTTACTGGCAAATTGGCTTTTCCATAATGTGTTCACTTATTATTATGAACAACTATGTACTTCCATTACCTCATGCATTATGTTCTTTCTATGTAGTCGTCATAATTTACGTTGTGGCAGGGAAAAGTATGACTTTTTTCAAAAGAAAATCCTAAACGATCTCATAAGAATAGGGATGAATTGAGCTGTAAGTGAAGTTGAATGTTCTCCTGTATAAACGTGATTATTATATGGAGATGGCTTGTGAATGAGAAAAATAAGGTGTCGTGCATGCTGCGGCATACATTATGCATATTGCTTTATAATTTAGGCTTTACGTTATTATCTAGCAGCCTACAGCTATGCAGATCCAATTTTTAGTGTAACTATGATTTCTCCCTGGGTTCAATCCCTTGGTATAATGTGGAAAAGAAAGGATGCAATGATGGAATTTAGCTATAGACCTCTGAATGAGATTTTCTTTTTAAATTTTTGGGTGCTGTTAACTAGAAACTCATTTTTATGCTTTCATGGCCCAACGATTCCACTGATTGCTTTGTGGATGTATACATTCAAGCTTTAATGTTTTAATTTATTCAAGCATTCGTAAATCGGTAATATGGAAGGTAGAACTGTTACTTGGATTGTTATTACTTTCACTAACTTTTGTAGTTAGTTCATAAATACTGAGAGTTTTCGTTAAAATTTTATTGGTTGAGACACATGTGTACTACGTGGTATTGTTATTCACTCGGAGATTATGTATTTATCTAGTAGTAGGTATACTATTAACAAAAAACGAATGTATGTTGTACGAGGCGTAATAACTCGATGCTTTACATAAAATGTCGATAAATTCTTTACTCAGTAGTAGTGCAAAATAACAAAGCAAACATCATAACTAATTTTAATTTGTATGTTTTAATTTTTTCAGGTCTAGTTTATCCGATCAGAAATCAGACTCTCACGGTTCGAAAAACGCTTCCGAATCCGGACAATCCTCAAATAGTCAGAGTGAGTATTTCGATTTTTCTCTACTTTTCGGCATGTTCACAAGCAATTCATTAAACAAGCCGTGTACATAGCATGTGCCAAGTGAGTTAGAGCTGATGCGTTTGGATCTCATATTTCATAATCAAAAATTTCCCTTATGGTTTTGCTAAGTCTTTAGCCTGTCAAAAAAGTTACAAACAAAGTCTTGATTTCCGCATTCGGCACTTCTCAGGGTGGTAAAGTTATTAAATTAAAGTTGCAACTTTTCGATCCTCTCCATCCAAAACACATATGGAAAACGTTAGCGCACGGATGTGCTCATTTCCCTCCCCCTTGTTAGATGTGGCGAGTGCGGAAATTAGCATGCACGACTTTTATTTGAGGGAGTACAGAAGAAGAAGAAAACTTTTTTTGGAACATTGTATGTTGTTTGTAATGAAATGAAAGAGTCGACATTTTGCACCTTCTCTGTTGTTCAGTTGTACATTTGTGTGTACATTTTCGCTCGTTCGTTGTTGGAGTGTGGCAGATATCTAATAATATTATGATATTCATAGGGTATGTTGTTGTAAGGGAGATGTGAGAATATGTGTATTGGACAAGTACACAAGGAGAAAAAGATATTACTTCAAATGATTCATAGCTCCTTTCTTTCAAAACACAGATCCTTTTTTCCACAGAACATGTTGACGTTTTTATGCTGGATTTTTAATGGATGGCTCGTTAACGTATGAATGGTTTATTTAGATTGGGCAAAGACCTGAAAATAAGCCACTTGTGTTAGCAAAATTGTGCAATTTTTCAATATATTTTTTGTTCCCGATATTATGATTTTTTTTCCTTTCAAGTTTTTCTCATCACTTTGTTGATTTTTCTCAGCAAATTATTGTGCAAAGTTTATTTTATCCATGTGAATGTTTTTCCTTTGCGTGAAAACAGCAGCAGAAGTTTCCTTCCTGGTTTTATCACATGTTCTCATCAATGAAAGGATTTCTCTGTTGAGAGAAATTCCGTTGAAGACACATGAAGAAAAACGAAACTTATTTTTCGTCTTAAATATAATATACGATTGCAATATATAAATATATATGTGACTCTAGTGGCACTCTTTGAGTCGAGAGGAGCAAGCTAAGTATTACGAAAAGGCACGCCAAGAAAGGCAACTCCACATGCAGCTTTATCCGGGTTGGTCAGCTAGGGATAATTATGGATACGGTGCTAAAAAGAAGAAGAGAAAGAAAGAGAAAACTTCCGATGGAGGTATTGTGCATTTTTTCCGAAGCATCATGCTGCTCAATGCGTGTATTTTTTGTCGTATTGTAAAATACTACTCCTACCTACCTTTTTCTGTTTCCTGTTTTCATAAACAAAAATTTACCGGACTCAAAAGAAAATATATATTATGTATATATGTTCGACCAACCCATCGGTAGAGTAGAGCCCTTGATTACTTACTTTATGTGTTAGATGTGTATGTACACTATTTATAGATGCAAAAACGAGTCGCTCGATCGCTGCAGTATTTTATGTGTCTGTTGTACTTATTATTATTATTATTATTATAAATGGCCATCCCTATATTTGCAATGAATTATCATTGGTTTCGCTTGTTCAAACTTCCAGGTTACCTAATCGTGTTGCTTGAAAGAAACTGTGTGATTTCTTTATTTTACTTTATATTTTTAAACTGTCAATGCACAAAAGCTCCTTCAGCAGTTTTCATCATAAAAAAGTGTATGCTTGTTAAAAATGGGGTTTAGCGCATATACGTATATAATATACTCACTCGCATACAATATATTATCCACTAACGAGGAGAATTATTTCAAAAATGCCAGAGAGAGGAAGATGATATAATCAAGTAGATGATAATGAAGAGGTGCAAAGTGTTCAGCTAACAACAACCGTTCCTTCGCAAGATCCACACACGAGAAAAACAAAAAACAAAAAAATGATGAAAGAGAAGGAAAAAAATTTGACTGTAACTTTTGTTTTATTGGGGCACTCTCTTTATATAGTGGCACGCACTAGGTCGAGAAGAACAAGCGAAATACTACGAGTTAGCACGTAAAGAAAGACAACTACATATGCAGATGTATCCCAATTGGTCTTGTGCTCAAAGTAGGACTCACCATGAAAAGAAGCGGAAGAAAAAACAAGAGAAATTTGAAGCAGGAGGTATTTGACTTTTTATGTGCTTGTTTTTTCCATTTTTTCACCATCTTTATGCAGCCATATTATATAATATATATATATGTATATTATGCTTTTCAAAACTGGGCTCCCATCATGTCTTATATTCACGTAAATTATCCCTTGTATATAAATAATACAACACATATCACGATTTAGAACTCGGAAATTATATAGTTAACTTACAAATAACTACTACTATTATTATTATTACAACTACTACTACTGCTACTTCTCGGGTGGTCAAGGTTTTTCACTTTAAACCGATGGGTTGGAATGGATCATTGTATAATTTTTGGAACAAAATATATTATATTTGTATCCTGTATGGATTGCTGTATTTTTTCTGTTCTTTTCTCTTATATTAACCTCCTCAAAATCCTTTCCCTATCCTCATCTCACAACTCTTCCCTGGCTTCAATTGCACTGGTCAAGTTTGCAGATCAGAAATTCACGCTCTTTGCTTATATGCACTTGTTTCCCAAAGCTGGGACTAAATTCCGAAGGAAAAACAATTAACAAAACAATTTCCTAATTACAGGTAACAGCATGAAGAAATGCCGAGCAAGGTATGGCTTGGATCAGCAAGGTCAATGGTGCAAACCCTGCAGGTAAGATTTACACAAGGCTTTCACCATTTATTTTCTTTTTTTGCAAAATCCACTCTCTACTGCATTCAAAAACTAACACTTGAGGGTTTTTACAAGGTAGAAGTTTCAAAGGGTGGCTAAATGCTGTTTAACAAATATAACACTCAAAGTTATTATGCTCTATATTTCTGTGAAACGTAATATTTCCCAGAAATATCATCAGCTTTTGAAGCTCATATTGCTTCACTGAACTAAATCTCAAAAGATTTTTCACACACTCACTCTTCGGTTCTGTTTTTCAATATAATATCATTTATCACTTCGTATATGTAGCCTAAAGTTGGGACCAACTTTTTTTCCAGCAAAAGGTCTCACTTTTCATTCCAGTTTTTCCTCCAGTGTAACTAGGCCTGAATTGTGAGAAGACACGAACAAAAATCGCTATATTTTATATTAGTACTATGTTATGTATGGTTTTTTCACAGATGGAAAAAAAGGTTGCTTGTGAAAGTTAATATATGCAACTTCAATAATTTATATATAAGCATATATTTTTCATGTGACGTTCTTCTCTAAGTTATAAAATTCCTCAGTTAATTTCCAAATTCACTGTAATGAGAATGCGCTTTGTGGTTTTCGTACGTTATTATTTATTTTAATTCATCAACTCCAATGCTGCTGTTCAATGCTCGGCTCCTTCATAATTTTTCACTCCAATTTTTTATGCCTGTGCCTCTAGTAATTATATCTATATAAGTATATGAGCTGTCCATTTTAATTTTGGTTGCTCCTTTGAAGAATTTCACATTTTTGGGAATTTTTTTAGGCGATCTCATCCAACATATATAATTCGCTTGCTTACAAAGAGGATGTTAAAAACAGGCTCAAAAGATGCATATAATAAATTAGACAGAGTGTCTTTCAGAAAATGTGTCTTCCCACAACACTCCTGTGTTGTTCCTCATATGGATTAAAATAGAGAGAAGATAGGTTTGCACTATGGCATTTTTCTACCTCTTCAGTGAATATCCTTACATGGCTGACGGTGAATATATATGAAACTAAAGTGAGAGCTTTTGCCTTCGTATTTGTCATTCATAGTGTGTCATTATCATCATGTAGCAAAAAAAAATGTCTAGTCTCGTGCCATTGTACAAAAAAAAAGTTTTAAAATCTCATCCGAAATCAATGTATTGGATTTGTACCTTTGTACAGCACTTCCGATCGTATTACAATGCTCTGTAGTTTTGTATCATTTTTATAGTGAAAACAACAGTCAGTAGTAATCTGACTGGCATGACACATTTTCTGAAACTGAACATTTATATATTGGTTATCATTTTGAGAACTTCTTTTGTCGTAGCTAGCTCGGATTTTTTTTCTGAGATAAATAAATAAATAAAATAAAACCTCTCTGGCTTTTTTACGACAAGCCATGTAGTTATTATATATGAGATATTTAGTCAAAAATATAAATAGTCCCATAGACTAGTGGAAATGNTAGTCAAAAATATAAATAGTCCCATAGACTAGTGGAAATGAATATATATATAACCCATTCTTCAACAAAATCTCCAGACGTGTTGAATAGTTTTTTTTCTTATCTGTCAATCTGTGTTAATTGCGATAAATGCATGTTCTTAGCAATAATAGATTTTAGAATTTATATAACTGCCTCCGTAGCTGTGTGTGTCATTTTATTTAGTTTTTGTTTCCTTGTCCGTGTCTTCTTGGCCTACATACATACGTATATTATTATGAGAAAGTGTGAAGTACATATATATATTTTTAGTAAAAAAAATGATTTTTCCGGAAGTTGCCCTGCTCTGTCGTAGTCTATTGTATAAATACACGTACATTGATTTTGGAATTCAAATAAGTCAGTCGGAAAGATGTGATATTTGAAATGAAAGGAAAAAAAATATGATGATAATGATGGAATGTTGTACTATGATATGACGTTAATGCATACGGATACAGCCCGGATCAAGGTCACGGTGGTCCCCTGAATCTTCTAACTGCAACTGGCTACCCTGGAATCACGTCAACTGCAGCTAATAACAATGGGCTAATGTCTGCCCCTGTCTCTGCAGCCGCTTCGTCGTCAGCAGTCCCATCACTAAACAATGGTCACACAATCTCTAGTAGTAGTAATAGTCAAGGGAGCAGTTGTCAGAATGCTTCCAACCCCTCCGGTACTGGAAATGGTAGTTTAGGCAGTATTATGAATTCTATGCAGGGTTCCTCTAGTCATCAACCACCCCCACCTCCTCCACAAGCCCATCATTCACATAGCTTGGGTCATGGCCATGGCCAGTTATCATTAGGAAGTCATGGGGCTAGTCATAATCATGGTGCTCTTCATGGACATCCTCACGGAGGTGTAGCTGTCACTTCCCCACTTCCAGAACCAACTTATGTGAATCTGTAGCTCTTTCCCTCACTAGGTCCTCCTTATACACCATAGGATTTTTGTAAATAAATATAAATATTTGACACAATATTTAAACTTTTGGGGTGAAAAATAAAAACAAAATACAAGAGGCAGAGTATAAAACTTAATCAGCTATCAGTTTTCTCTGATGCAGTTACATTGTGATTAAATACTCTTGGGGTTCTCGTGGATGCCAAATTCTTTATCATTCATGAGTTTCATTTGTCTGTGATACACATCTTGTTCGAACCCCAACGAAAAAGAAACAAAACTCTGACTTTATGAAACACAAATATTCGTGAAACTCCCTGCTTCCAGATATACCTTAATTTGTCCTTGTTAGGCTACTAAAAAATGTGTACAGTACCATTTAGCATACATACTTCACATGACACCTATAGTGACTGCATTGTAGTTGAATGAAGGTCAGCCAAGATATTCAAAGAGAGGTACTTGAAGAAATGATGTAGATTAGATAGTTATTTATAATAGTTATTTATAATAGTTATTTATTTCGCTGATATTTTCTAGATATGTTTTACTCATAGAATATTATTTTAAGTTTATTACTGTTTTTTAAATATTGTTAGTCAATATGTAAGGTTATTATTAAGTATTTTTTATCATTTTTGGTCATTTTGCGAGCTGAGCATGAACATAAGTATAATTATAAGCATTCCTTTATTTTTGAGCGTTTCTCAACTCCAATCGACTTTCTTGATTGAGCACATATGAATAAGCTTAATGCGCATGCTTATAAGAACGCATGTTATCTCTATTCATGATTTTGGAAACTGTTATCCTGGTGCAGTAATTTAATGTGATTTTTGCATTTCTGATTTTCAGGAGGAAGAAGAAGTGCATTCGGTACATGGAAGGAAATGGTGATGCAACGAACGTAAATAGTCCCGATGATAATCTTGGTTCGGCAGGCAGTGCTGAAGCTTGTAGCCCCGACTCAAAAGGAGGAATGGATTCTGATATGGATGGCAAGTCCTCGGATATGGGGATGTCTAGTCCCAATTTTAGCCTCACCTCACCAGGTACAAATTTTATTTCAGAATAGGTAATTATCTACCATTAGCAATGTTCTAAATTCAGGTTTCTGTCATTTTCAGGAATGTCAATGACATCTCCAGGCATGTCACTGCCTTCTCCTGCGCTTACAAGTCCTTCAGGTATCCTACCATCTCCAGCGAGCTTAGCAAGTCCAGCTGTCTCTCTTCCTAGTCTACAATCGCCAATGACACCATCAATGTCTGACGATCGACCCGTGTCAAGTTCAGCCAATTTTACTACCACAACCGCATCCAACAGCCTCACTTCCAACTCTGTCACTAACAACAATGGCAGCATGAGCTCTCCTCATCTTTCATCTTCCTCCTCAAATCCCTCTCCATCATCCTCTCTAAAAATTTCCAACCACCACCACCTCCAAAACAACCATCATGCAGGGCACTCCTCAAATCTTGGCTTTGGCTTCAACCTCTTCAACACCGCAGCGGCATCAAATCTTAATATTCCTTTTCCTTTCCCAATGGGACTCAAGGACGCTTTCCCAAGACGGAACCCTGTCGGCGCGAATCCTCACGATATAAACAATCCTTTAAGTGTCAATCAACTAACGGGTCAGTGCAACTCTTCCTCCTCGTCTTCGTCATCCGCATCGTCGTTGAGCAGTGGACGAAGTTCAAGTTCCTCATTGGGTGATATTTCCTCTCACAAATCAAGTTCTCGTATGGGAGGTAGCAGTCGTGATAGGGATCGTGGAGACAGGAACCGTGATCCTAATGACAACCCCTCACACTCCAATTCCTCAAAGTCTTCAGACAACACCCCAACTCCTGCACCTGTGATTGGAGTGTCCTGATCCGTGATTGACCTATCGGTTAAACATCGCCGGTAGCACAAAAGTTATGCACGATTCTATTTAGCTGTCTGTAACTTATTTGTGAAGGAAAGAGTATGTATGTACAATATATTATATTGAATAATATCGCATCAAAGACGCGTTAAAAAGTTTTGAACAAGATATTTCGTCATTTACTTTATAATGTGATTAGTTAATAGGAGTGTATTTATCTTAATGATATATATATAAATATATAGCTTTGTACGTTTAATATTGAACAATCACAATTTTATTGACTCAGCAAAATGAAATGGTCATGTCAGATCTCAAAGATTTAGTTCAAAGATGTAATGTTTTGGATTCCTCTTCGAATTGAAGACGTGTGCAAGTTGTAACTCTTACTAAATTTTAGGATTGAAAAACAATATTTTAATTTAAGTATGAATGTGTCAGGACAAAAAGAAAATAGCTCGTTTTTAAATTAGCGAAAAACATTGGCACTCTACCCGATTCGTAGCACAATATCAATTTTACTTGAATCCATCTTCTGACCGATTTCAAACTTCCAATACTCCTCCTTCTCTAAACTCCTTGTTCTTCGTGCCATGAAACATTTTTCTCCATTGTTGCTTTAGTTTGTTTTTCATTCGTTCCAAAAATCCTGTTTTGTTGACCAACGGACAATCAATTTTTAGTCGTTGTATTTTATTTGCTAGATTAGAGCTCGGTCTTGGTGTATTATTGTATTTACCAAAAAAGATAAAGATCTATTTTAAAGGTTTTTAAGAAACAGACAATTGAAGTAATTACCAAGTATACATGTAAAATTACAAATCTAAATACGTATATAATCGGACATCCTTCATAAAGTAATGTATACCAATAATTAACTAAAGTATTTTTAGCACCCTTTCGACCGATCGACTGCAAAAATCATTTTAAAAAATGTCTCTACGCATTCACAAACAAAGCAGCATTCCTTTGAGAGAGAAATGTTAGTTTTTAGTGTGTGGAAAGTTAAATAATTATTAGCTGACAGAGAGAGAGTATATTATTAGGGTTAGTTAATTTATAAATTGTAACTACTACAATATTCTAAACTACTATTCGATGTAAGTAAGGATGATACGGAACAAAATAGTATTTTAAATCCTGAAAATTTTACACTATTCAATTTTATTCCCAAGTTCAAAACGTTAAATCGGATACTTTTAAGGTGGAAATGTAGAGAAACTGAAATGAACAGTTCCCACCTTCTTTTTAAGTAACTTTACGAAATTTTTTAGCAAAATACACTAAAAACTGCATTTTCATGCTGTCCCGTTCTCGTCGTGTGAATTGTGAAAAAAAGAAAGTAAAAAATATGTAGCATCTTGGGAACTTGTGTCTAGATTTAAAAAAAAACATTATTGTTTTTATTTCGAAATCCAGCAAAAAGAGAAAAGTTGAATTTGCTGGTGACGTTTTACGTGTTTTTGAATGAGAAAAAAAACTAAACTGTACTGGCTAGAGACAAACTTCGTTATTGACATTTTTATATGAAATCAGAGAAATTATTATTTAAACTTGTACATTGTCAGAGTACCTTCCATGTAATGATATATACTAAAAAGCAAACTTGTACATTTGAATGTATTGTACAATATTTGTTACGGGACTATAATTAATTAAAGATACATAGAAGATTTAATAATTTAAAAGTAGCTCTTAGGCAAAAAACAACTTAATGTCAGTTAGAAGCGTAGCAAATAGGGTTAGTAATTTAAGAAAACATGTTATTATGATTGTCCCACGTAATCAAATTTTAATACGATCTTCATCCTGTTATACAGTTAAACCAAGAAAATATTATTTACTGATTTTAGAAAGTGCTGTGTAAGTGTGGATCTATAAGGATATATATTTTAAATGTGTATTCATATGGAATGTATAAGAAGATTGATATGAGTTATGTGACTGGAATGACTTTGTTTTGCGTTCGAGTCTGTGAATTGAAAAGTTGATGTCAATAAATGTCAGACACAAGGGTTATGTTTCAAAATTACGAGTTACGCCATTGTTTCATTTCGCAAAAACAATTTAATCACTATATTGTTTACACATAAACAACCAAAACTTTAAAATTACATAAACGAAAAACACTTACGAAAACTTACTAAAAATCCTTACACGTACAACCTACTCGGTAAAAATAGTCATTTTGGCAGGATAAATTGAAATAATAAAGATTTTGTGCTATTATCACATTTATTTCCATACATACTTTTTCATAGGCAATCTTAAAAAAATATCCTATAGATGAATCCCGTAATTTTTGTTTTTTGAGTATGACTCTGTAATTGTATGCTTTCTAAACATTTAGGGCGAATGTCAAACAACGATAAAGATATCTCAAAATGGCCATTCATACTCGAAGGGATTGGGCCAAATACTTCTTTCTTACTTCAGGATTGTTTCCTTTGGTAGCTCCCTAAGAAATTAAAAAAAAAACTTTGCACATGCATATGATGAACTATAGATTTGAATTTTGTGGAAGCCTTTAGAAACTTTATTAGTTTCGTTAAATTGACAATACCTCTTGAAACAACTCTGAAAACTTATTTGCCAATTCTTCTTCATGAAAAGTGGCTTTAAATTCGCGAATTCTAGGAGCCTCCCCATTTTGAACGTGACATGCAGGTCCCAAAACGGCTGCGCCAATCCACCAGCGAATTTTCGGATTAGGACATCCCTCAGCGTTTCTTACCTTGTTCCACCCATACAGAATCTGGGTGAACAAAAGTTGGCCTTCTGATGAGAAGCATTTTACTTCATCAAACAGGTCTTCACCATTGTCTACCACTTGGATTTCGCCGGATCCCAATGAAAAAAACTCTTCATCTGGAGCTAAAGGAAAGTACAGCCGTTAAAGAAGTCCCCTTTAAAAAAGGATTTTGGAACGGCCAATCAGAAAATATTGAAAACATACCCCCCGTTCCAACGTCTCTTTTATTGCTTACAAGAACATCTAAAGCTTGAAAACGTCGTCCTTCGGAAACATCCTTTATCTGATTAAATTGCTCAGCTTCTGTGCTTTCATTTCCTTTGACAACTTTTCCCGTCTGCTGCTGCAGGGCCATTGCATGTGTCAAGCTGTTATAAACAAAGTCCCCACTGCCACCAGGGCTTGCATGAGAGCTATCCTTACTAGATCCCTTGGAGCGTTTCCTCATGGGTGAATTAGTTACTGATGTAGGAGTAGTCGGGCAGCTGAAATCTGACTCCACTGGAGTTGGAGATAGTCCCTCTCGATTTCGCCAATTTTCATCTAAATCAGCTCTAGGAGTTCGAGCACTTACTGTAAATGGTGAGCGCTTTTGCCTATTAAGAGGAAGTGGAGGGAGCACATTCATACTTCGTGGAGTTAACTGTGGCATATCAGGAGGAATCATATACGCAGAGATAGGAGGACCCCTTGCTGACAAAGGTCTTGGTCGTGGGGAGAAATGTCCATAGCTGGGAGGATAAGCCATGTACTGATCCTGACTTCTCAGGGACTGTTCCAAAAGCACTTCTCGGTGATTCCACGCTGCTGCTTGGTTTTCTTGTACGTCTTGAAGAAAATTGGAAGCTTCTGCGTGGCTGGGGAATGTAAACACGCATGTTTCTTGTGGAGCATTACAAGCGCTTCGCGCAGGCTCCACCTCAATCGAGACTGGATTTAAACAGCGAACCAAAAGCTGATTTGTGAGGAGTTTATTGTACTTTACGCTTACACGACCTCTATCATGTCTAAATACCATTAGCCATCTTTGACCTATGACATATGCCAATAACAAAAACATTACAAACTGATACTTAATTTGGGTGACTGCAAGTGTTTGTAAAGATATAGGAACCTGTTCGAGTCTTCTTTGTAACAACGGCAAAGCTATGAGGGGTAGTTTCTACTAAAGAATCATTGTAAAATTTGCATAGCTGGACAGCATAGCTAGCCACAATTTCATTTCCCAATTCGCGAATCCTCTCATGCGCTTGAATCGGGAGCTCAGGAAAATTTCGCTGTTGAGCTCGGTACTTTTCATCAGACACATAGTCCTGGGTTCCGCCTAAATCTTCGGAAATGTTTTTCTGTGGCTGTTTTAGCACAGGTAGGGATTGCAAATCAATAGCTTCTTTTTCCATGATCCTGCGTGGCGGGCAAAATCTTGGAGCACTGTGTGCTGGCATTCCACAACCTTCACCAGACTCCCATCTGCCGTGGTCTTGAATGAAAGGTGGAAAATAGTAGGGCGGCTCTGTTACATTTTTATACATGTTTCGTTGCTGTTGACGCTGACGGTTATACTGGCTTTGAAAGTTCTCCCGAGGCGTTTGACTTCGTGCTGAATAGCCATCAATTCGCTTCGAAGGATCGTTTTGCGCATGACTAAGCATCCTGTAGAGAAAAGTACAAATGAAATTTATCCACTAGGAATAAAAGTTGAAAAGCTTCAAAATGTGTAAAACAGACCTGAAATCGTCTCCTTCGACACAGTTACCTGAGCCATCGGAGGTGCTCGATGTTTGAATCATGATGAACTTTTGATATGCAAAATTATTCAATGAACCTCAATGTATTGCTTGGGAGAAATTATTTCGTTTGTTTGCTTTAAATGCGTCTAAATACAAACATGCGCTCTACATGGAAAGTATGCACCTATGCAATGAAAGTGCACAGACAATGCAAAATACACACTAAATGGAACAAACAGATCTACCAGGCCTGAATGGTTTATTGAAAAACGGGAAATAAATTGTAATAATATTGCAATAATTCTTTCATACATTGAGAATTAATTTTAAGGTTTTCACAGAGAAATGTTGCTATTGGCCACTGAACGAAGGGTTTTACATAAGAGAGACAACTAATGTGGTGGCGGAACCAAAGAATATGTAAAAGCATAAGCAAACAGCATCTTTCGCCAGAAACGCCAAAAATATATTTTCTCACGATATAGACAGAAAATATTTCTGGCTTATGTATTACCTCTTTTATTTTTTATAAGAAGGAGTTACCGTTACATGGCTAGATTTAAAAGTTATAGATGTTCGAAAAGTTGCAGAGCTTGCTTACATTCATTTAAAGGATCTCAAAAATGAGGATATGAGGATTTATAGTCCAGTTCCAGCATGTATTTCTTACGCATGCACATGTAGTATTTGCATATAATCAAAAGTTTCCAATCAACAGTCTAACAATTCTCTATCGCTTCAAAACTGCAACATATTCAGATACTACAAATCTGTTAGTAGATCAGGAGAGTTTTATATCGTAAAATACAAAAATTGGAAAGGCATTTAAGACGTACAAATTGTTGACCATGCAATAAAATTTCCTCAAAAGTTTAAGTTATTCCACAGTATAGATCATATTCGCTTAAGTCATTCATTATTTTTTTAAATTTCAAATTCGTTGCACATCCATTTTGTTTTAGTACAAGGTCCTGTTGAATAGTATTGGTATGATTGGACATTGGACCATAATTGTTGCGAAAACGGATAATTGCATGCAGTATATAAAATTGTACGTTTATGCATATGAAAACACCAGGATAATATGCTTTCCAAGATAACCGTTCAAATTATAGATGCGTAGTTAGTCATTTGCAAACTACGTAAAGCTTTCAATTTCAGCTCAAATTGAAAACTGAATTAACACCCAAGTTATTTCAGTAGTTCCGTAGATTAAAAGATCTTTTGTATTTGTACTCAAGTTTCCTCAGTAGTATTTTCAAAATAAAATAGAAATCTTGTACACACAAATAATGGTTAACCTTTTTATAAAAATATTACATTTCAGCAAACTTTAAATCATTGTAATGTTAAAATTTAGCTTGACATTGCTTTGCCCACTGGTTCTCATCAATCATGTAATTCTCGAGGAACTTCATGAAATCATCGAACAAACAAGGACTGCTTTGACAGCCACTGACGTGTAGCTCTTCTGCTGACTTTTCAATACCAGAACGATAAAATATCTGAAAGGAAATAAAATATTTAAATATTTTTATATACAGTCCACAGTCATCCCCAATTAAAATTTCTAATCAATCTTACCCTAACAGCATATTTCGACTTATCCGTTGTATCTTCATGTAATTCAAAATACAAACTACTTGCATAAGGCGGCACCTCCGTCAACAAACCAAGTGCATCAAGCAACACACTTAGTGTAGTGTCGTGTCCGGAATAGGCGTAAAATGGAGTTGCAGGCGTGTGAAACAGCGCTTCTAAAATCACTAATGCCTCTTCACTCGGATGCTCGGTGACACGCTTCATATCTCTAACAATTTCAGTCAATAACGGACCTGCCCTCAAAATCTTCATTTCTTCTGTTAAAGTTTGCACCCTAATCCAATGATTCACCATTGGCTTTAGTTTATCAGGGAACACTTCGTTCGTCCAAGCTGGAAGTTCCAACTTGTGGCATGTCTACAAACAATTAAAAATACAAACAAATGAAGTAAGTCATACTAGTACATGTAATCAATTTCAATAGACTATAATATTTCGTCTAACCTGAACAAATAGTGTATCGTAAATATCCGAAACATTTAAATAGTTGGTGACATTATTTCCGGTGTGCTCTGATAAAAATTTGTACAGCGCTGCATTCTCCTCATTGAAATTCTTTTCCGATGGAAGTTCTAGAACACCTTTAGGAAATAGTTGGGCATATCTCGGGCACGATTTGCTGAATTGAAGTTTCTATAATGATTTGTTATCGTAAATTATCATATGAATAATGAACTTTGGATCATGTAGCAATATAATTTACATTATCATTAGGCGTAGGGATGGTATGGATAGGAACGTATTGCTGCCGTGCTCCTTCGGGAAAATTATCATTGTCGGAAGTCGGCGGAAATAATGCAGCAAGATTTGCCATTGCGCTCATGATTGTACGATCTTTGTCTGAGCTCTGGACGTAGATTGCTTCCGGTGTAAATACTTTACTGAGGAATCCATCATATCGGTTCCGGATATATTTACCGAGCTTATACTGCATGAGTTTTCCTTCCTAAAGTAATTTAATCAAACAATTTACTTACAATTAGCTGAGTGGTATGAGTCAAATGGGATTTCAAGGTTTTGATGAATTATTATAATTACCCGTGTTAGCTGACCAAAGCCTTCAGGCCAATATTTTCTCGAATTGTAGGGGTCCTTTGGAAATCTGTCAATAGGAGTTCTATCGCCATGTCTAAAAATCTGTGAAAAGAGGAAAACGATGTACAACTATGTGTGTTCTGTTTTGCTTGCAAATATCTTAATGAAAGGGAACATACCACATGCACTTGTTTCAATGTCTTCAAATCTGCAACATCCTGAAACACGGATGCTACCGAACCTTTGTTCAGATCTACATATCCTTCCTGTTTGGCCCTGAATCCCTCGATATTCCGAGAGATTGCAGCGGTTACAAAAACTCCTAAACAAATCACTCCTGCAAACAGTAACTTCATCTTGGACGACGTTATAAGCTTCACTGGCAGTGCGATGGACATTTATGCAGTATTTAAACTAATTCAGAAAGCTGGCTCTTAAGCTGCTTTTAATTACCAATGTCATTATTTTTCAGGGACGAAACTTTTATTTTTGCTCATGTACAACGTACAATAATAACGTCACAACGCTATTTTCAAGATCCGACTTCTCACCTCATCAACTAAATGAGTACCTTAATTGCTTATTTTATGACTAGATAATTAATGAAAATTAAACTGAAGTGTCCACTTTTACTAATAAATAACAACCTTTCACGTTAACTTATCCACAAAATTAACTAAACCCATACACTAAACAACTTTCAAAAATACCACCAAGTTACTATGTGTAGATATCCAAGAAAAATCAGCAGTTGTGTAGACGATAGGTTCCAAAATTTCATTTCCCAAATTGGGTTTTACGGAATTTATAGACTCGTCCAGTAAAACTTAGAAATGAAAATGAGACACATGGACTTACACGTAGAACTAACTGCATCCTCATCCTCATCTTAATCTCAGTTACAGAATATTTCATGGAAACTCATCACAGTGCTGGCAGGTGATGAGCTTCCAAGTAAACCTTTATGCACACTGCTACTGCTGACATTGATATTGAGCACCGAGCAATAATTTTTGTACATAGTAATTTGTGAGTACCTAAATCAGTACGTTTTAATTGTATATCTGATCCATATCGTAGCCACACAATGTAACATATTATCGTTTCCCATTTTATTCATGCAGTTGTCTTCTCAATGACATTTCCTACATTTAGCGATACGCCACGAATAAATATTGACTACAGACTACATTTAATAACGTTACAGTCATGACTAGCATTTGGTGTATTTGAGTATAGAGAACAATGTTCTTCGTGCTTGGGCTTTCCAATATTCACCTAATTGTAATATTATTCATATTGGAAAAATGTGGCTTGTTAAGAGATACAAAGAGACAAGCCACTTTGGGAGGCAGTGAACTATTCATAATTAGGTATGCCTACCTCATGTATGAATATCCTGAGGAGTATGTATTACAAGTTAGGATTATGTTTTAATATATTTTATACGTGCAATTCTTCATCAATGTTGTTTCCCTACGCCTAAGGTAGTAATGCATGAAATTAGTGATAAACTCAATGTTCACATTCACATTGTTCACTTATATCGCTGTATCCATTACCATCTGCAAACCAGTTAGGATACCATATGGATGGATTGCAGCATGCTTACATGTCATAGTATCGGAATCGGAAGTGGTTTGTCTGATGCAAACCATTAACTTCTAATTGCATTGTATAAAAAGCCATTCATATATTATTAATAAGATTGGCCGTGCTTGGGAATAACTCCTACGATCGCTGTGGTTTATAACATCAATGTATTATATACACTGATAAGTAGATACCTCGTTTATGAATGTTAAAATAAGAAACAACACACGCTTTCAACAACAGTTTTGTTTCAGGATTTATTTCTGAAAGTTCAAAAAACTGACACAAGCACGTTTCATGATATCA
>JAHZNA010000769.1:0-24354 GCA_027743935.1 Sinodicranocentrus sp. ZH6 | reverse complement strand
AATTTAATGCATTTCCCTTCATATTTTAAGTAAGCATCTAAATATGTATTTAATCATTTTTGTAGGTCTGATGCTCGCATGCAGTGCCGAAACTAGAGACGGATCGGCCCTGGAGCAGCTTTCGAAGGCCCGGCCCCCTCTCACAAATTTTAATTATGAAGTATCTTGTAAATTTCTTACGAACACCGTTTTATTATAAACCATTAATTTTTCTTGACTTTGCCAATACAAACTTATTAATGACACCATCAAAGTCAATTTTGTTAACAATTCCTTTTTCAATTGATAAAATAGCCAGTGAGCTTAATCGTTCTTGCCCCATAGTTGAACGTAAATAATTTTTTATCAGCTTTAGCTTTGAGAAGGCTCGTTCATTACTTGCAACTGAAACTGGCAATGATAAAAAAATTCGAAGAGCAACTTCACAGTTTGAATACGCTTCTGCTAATCCATTTTTATAAAGGAGATTTAACACATCCATGGGTGTCATTAGTGTCATCGTCTCATCTACATTGAAATCGAGGTCGGATCTAATAAAAGTCCTAATTGTAAGATGTAGTGTTTCGATTTCATTCATAAATGTAGAAGCACTGAGATCCTTAGGATACTTGATGCAAAGGTCCTTTACACATTTGGCTTTGTCCGCAGTACTTTTTTCTGCAACCCCACGACCCCAGAGAAATTCAAAATCCTGTACGGTTTCCCGGAGTTGTTTGAAACGCTTTGTCATTTCTCCAATTAAGGAATCCATTAATTTATCGAAAAAGTCGCTTCTAAATCGTTCGAGATTTGTAAGTTTTCGAGCTTCTATTGCCTTTTCAGGATCCATGTAACGTGAATTTATACCTTTGCCTCTTCTGACATCCTCAAATCCTGACTTTTCATCGACGTCATTTTTTGCTGCAACTTGTTTCGCATATTCCAAACTAGAATCGAAACCCTCGCTTTTAAATATTTTCAACCAATCGCATAAAACTTCAAGCTTTTTTTCCGCAGAGCTAACATCGGTGCTCCTGTTTTGCAAATTGAGGTTGCACTGATTAATTTGGGATAGGATTTTGTCCCATATTACAAGACCAAGTAGAAATTTGAAGGTTGAAATATCACGTAGTCTGCTTCGTGCTGCAGAGTTTGCTTCGGCATTAAAACTATCTGCGATCGAAATTTCATCTAAAGCTTCACGAATCCCAGAAAATCCATGCAGCATTCCTTTTACGGCCGCTGCTTTTGAAGACCAACGGGTGCTGCTCTGACATTTCAATGTCAATGAGCATTTTGTCTTAAGTATTTCCCATCGTGAGGTAGAAGAGGAGAAAAAATTGTAAACGTTTTGAATGTCTCCTAAATTCAATTTTGCAGCAAGGACCTTCTCTGCTGCATTAACTCCAACAAGATTTAAACTATGAGCTGCACATGGAAGAAATCTCGCTTCATTATTCTTTGCAAGAATTCTTGCTTGCACACCTGCGTGAATACCAGCCATATTTGAGCCGTTGTCATAACCTTGACCCTTACAATCGCTTAGATCTAAATCGTCTTCTTGAAGTTTTTTTACAATCACATCCGCTAAAGCTTCGCCGGTTTTTTCACTCGTTGCAATAAAACCTAGGAAATTTTCTTGAACAAAGCAGCCAGTTTGTGAGCATTCAACTGATCGAATTATTTCAGATAGTTGGTCTTGTTTTCCTGAATCTGGGGTCCCATCAAACATCACTGAGTAATATTTTCTACTTTTTATATCTCTCAGAATTTGTTTTTTAACTTCTCCGCCGCAGATTGTGATAAATTCATTTTGAATCTGTGGACTTAAATAACTCGTTGAGCCTTTTTTCATTTTTTGAATATGTGAAGCTAAAGGAGCATAATATTTAGCTAGCAACTTTATGAGGTTGAGAAAATTTCCACAATTTTGATCTTGGATATTTCTACTTCCGCCCTGAAATGCCAAATTATTTTGGGCAAGAAATAAAATGGCGTCAAGAATACCTCGTAATACCAATTTCCATTGAGCAATATTCTCATCAGAAATTCGACTCATCTTTGATGTAAGTGATGAAGGATCGTTGTGGTTTTTCAAAAACAACTTCCAGGATCCTATACTTTCAATGTGACTGACACTGCTTTCGTGAAGATTTACACCGCGAAGGGGATGTTTGAAATCCACATAGCCAATATTTCCAACTCCCCAATTTGTCCAAGGGGATTTCTTCATTTTACATCGAGAATAGAAACAGCACGGAAGACAGAAAAGGCTCTCTGAAATATTGCTTATTCGTAACCAATCCCTGATTATCGGTTCCCCATTTTGTTTTGCTCCATTATAAAATCTTCGAAAAAGCCGACAAGCATCAGTTTCTTTCAGTCCAATTGTGTATTTTTGATTCACTTTTGCTGTTAAAATTGCAGTCTTTTTACAATTTGTCAAGTCTAGATTCCAAGTACTTGGATCTAGACATGCACATATTAATCATATAGATTATTTTAATGAAGTTTACATAGCTAAATGTATGATAGAAATTCTATTTAATGGAGTTACCAAATTCATCGAATTCATGTGAAAATATACCGTCGCCTCTCTCGTTTTCAGTATCTTGATCTTGACTATAATTTAATTCGGATGTGGATTGGTCAACGCTGGTTGGATTTTTTAACAAATCTTGAGCATTTTGGGCGTCACTTTCAGCTTGAAAATTATCTTCTTTGTTTTCTGTTTCAACTTCGCCTGTTAAAGATTCATCTTCATGTACTGCTTCCGGGTGACCTTCAAAAGGCACTTCAAATTCTTCAAAATTTTCGACTGCAGAAGTATCCACATCTGGTTGTACTTGATCGTGTTCTTCCGATTCAAGTGAGGTACTTGAACTTACTCCAACCACAACCATTGAGCTAGAACTTGACTCCGATTTCTATTACATAAAATTATTTGTATTTTAACTGTCAATTATTGGGTGGTACTCTTTCAAAAACAATGCAGCAGCAGCATGTATGTAAATTAGAAAGCTTAAAATATTTACGTTTCCTGTAGTGTTTAACCCTGGTTGAAAATTAAAAAATTGTGAAGCTGTTTTCTGTAATTTTGCAGTTTCAATATTTTTTTCATTTGCAATTTTCCGCTTCTGTGACCCTGACTTCTCCTTATTAACACAAGATATAGGAAGTTGGTTACCATCTTTGTGCTTTCGTGGCATCGTTTTATTAAATTTAAAAAACTACACTGCAAGTGTATGCAAACTCGAAAACTTTTAAATGTTACCAACAATATCAAAATACTTTAAAAACTATCTCAACTGGAAGTATCGCAAATCGCAATTGCATACATTAATACTATGTTTACAATCAAGATTATTCATGATTACAAAGGTAATGGAATACAGACAACTGGAAGTAAATATACATTCATGTTTCTGTATTAAGTATCAAAATATGTTGTGAATGTGATATGCGGCGTGCTACGTTTGCAAATTTTATGCATACAGTTTCTTTGCTTGCTTTATTGATCTCATTTGTTTGTTTTGGGCCTGGAATATGCATGCAAGTCTTTTTCGAGATTTTTTGCAATTATATTATTTATTGAAGACAAATTTAATAAATTTTTATATATTTTTGCTGCAAGGCCCGGCCCCTTTAAGTGGCGAGGGTGGCCCGGCCCTGGTTGGGCCCTCCATCTAGCGCCATAGTCGTTGCGGCCCTGGTTCTAGGAAATATCATTGGGATTGCTCTCGGATTCTTTTTATCTTGGCCCATTGGAACTCTGCTTGGAAGGTTATTTAAAACAGACAAAAAATGAATGAGCAAATTAGCGGATTTGTTTGTTTGGATTTGTTTGTTTGTTTGTTTTTTTTTCAAGGAAACTTGGACTCATCTGTAGTAATGGATTCCTCCTATTAGCAATTATGGAGCTACAGGAAAACACTTGTTTCGATTTCGGTATCCACATTTATCCGCCACTGGGCTGTAATGAAGTGAAGTAGTTTAACCGTAGCTTCATGAATTCGCTATTTACGACGTTGTGCCTATTTCATTTAGCCACGTCATAATAACACCCTGTACTGTGTTCTTCCATTCTTATAAGGATCTTCCCATGAATATTGCGGTACGTTAAAAATGGATAAACATACGATGGAATGTGTGGTTGTGAAGTTGAGAAAGGATGCAAGTAACTGCATGCATCATCATCATTTTCTCATCTGGGATAGTTTTACTCCACGAATTGTTTCTGGATTTGCTAGACATTTTGACTCCAAAACATCGTAAAGTCGAAGAATGAAGCCTCCAGGGCAAAACTGAGACAGAAGGAAAATCATGGTTATATAAGGCCATCCTCATACTTATAACTACCTGAGTCAGAGCCCATTTGCATTGTATAGATGTAGATAGTAATGGATGGAAATATTGTTGTCGTCCTAATTGTCGTCAAGTCTTAATTTTTAACATACTACAAACACACCTTATTGTATTTCATGCATTATGGTTAATGTGCTCCCATGATGTGTATCTCTAATTTCTAAAATGCCCCATTAGAACCACTATAGCTGGACAGTTCAATTAACTATATGGTTTGTATTAAACGTAGTTAAAATCGAACATGATCGGAGTTGAATTAATTTGTATGGACATATTCAGGAAAAACCTCCATGATTAGTTTTGTCCTTCATTTTTTCTAATTAATTTCAGACACGTGATGCAATTTTTGACGGTACATGTAAACCTATGCAAACCATTTGAATTTGAAAACAATATAATGCAAGTATTCCTCACTCATTCGCAGATAGTGATTCAAACAAAGTTCAGGAATAAATTTCCCGATAACAAGACGCAAATCGTTTACGTGAGCATACGCAACCCATAACAAATGAATTTTTTGGTGTAAAATGTAAATACATATTTTTTAAAAAAAATCCTACTTGAAAACTTCACACGGTTGCATATACATCTATCTACACATATAGCAAGACCAGTATTTTTAAAAGTAACCCGTTTATGCATCTCACAGTCGCTCGAAAATGTAGACCACCCTTCTCACTACCATTTACAAAAGATCCATGAAACATTTATGAAAAATCACGGCTGCACGCAGTTAGTTGATGATCCTTCATTAGATTTTGTAAGGCACAACATGTCCAATGACTGCTGCTTCAGCCAAAACTTTATAAAGCGGATCCCTATTATCTCCCATCCTAGTAGTACTCATTCATCTATGCTTTATTCTCTCCTAGACATGATTTCTGAATGATAGATTATGTATATAAAATGAAAGTTACGTTCACACATTTCCCCAGACAAATATACCCTAAATGTGGTTGGATGGATAGCTTTTTGGAATATTCCCCTAAAAGTATATGGAAGTGAGTCTGTGTGAGTCAAAAACACTGAGGATTTTTTGGGGACGACGACATCAGTTTAGAAACAGTGGGCCCTATTTCTCCCTACTTGTATTTCTATTGGCGAATGAAAATAGGATCAGCGTATCTAATTAGCCCTGTGAACAGAAAAGTAGCCACCTTTCATGATTCTTCCACTTTTGCTTTTCCTATTCATCTCTTCTGGTGAACATTATGCTGATGTACTTGGAAGGTTCCTAGGCTCCCTTCATATATTCCGAGATTTCTACATTTATCTGTGAGTATATTATATATACGAATAATTCTCAATGATTTCAAGCTTGAGCGTAGTTGGGATATAATGTTGAAATAAGTGATTATATAGCGCGTATATAAAGTTCTTCTGTGAATGGAAGCTTATCGTGAGCCCGGAAAGCAGATGAACTTTAAGCTTGAGCTTGTGCCCTTGTATCAAAGTGTTTGAAAAAATTGTCCGGTAGAAAATTCAGCATGACGGACACGGTTCCGATTTCTCAATTTTCCCTTTTTACCACTGTGCCCGGGTTCCATGGGTAGGAAACGATTTCTAAAGGTTACTAGAGCTTGCAGATGTCGCGAGCCGTTTTGCTCGTCACAATGTGCATCAGCGTCCTGCATACTTTATGAGTGCATAAAATCTTGTATATTGAAACGTATGCATTGATAAAAATCTTATATAGAGATAGAAAAATACCATTCCCAGCTCTCATCTTTTGAAACTGAGCTTGCCGAAGGAACACACGTCGTTTATAATGCACATGTAAAATGGAGGGTGAATGTAATAATAGTAATGATTGTCTGCAAAAGGAAATCTCAGCACAAGTATTAAATACATTTAAGTGGTAAAATAGCTTTTCCCAAGACAGCCGTGACGAAATATTCAAAAAATCGCCCTTTTCCATATATTATCGATCATTTGACAGTAAACCTAGTGAAGCACATGCACAGCGTTGATCTATCTCCTCACTACTAGATTCAGATATGGAGTGAGAGAGAGTCTTTCTTTTGTGTATCATGAGAGCATGCTGTCATACATCAACATTTTCTGTTATATGATCACTGATTGTGAAAGCGGAGCAGTTGTGTTACTCTTTTGCCGACCATTGTTAGTAGAATTGATAACCTTTTTTTTAAATTTTATATAGATCTGTTGCAACACAATATAATGAAAATTGCAAACTTATCTTGTGTGCAAATTGAGTACAAGCAAAATCTTACTCCTCTAAAGTAGATCGAATCCAATGCAATAGGATACAAATTTAACGTCTCACATCACCCCAGTACTCATCAATGAACCACTTGGCGTCTTTAGTCTCTCCATCTCTCTAATATTAAAAGAAACCAATATTTTTATAGTAAGTTGTAGAAAACTTTAAACCTAAAATTAAACTTTAAATACCAAATTAACATTCACCCTTGTATTTAATGTTAAATTGATTTCCCGATTTTTTCAGGAGGTTCTGTTAAACAAGGAAATCTGCTCATTAATCAAGAGAAGTCCCATAGATTAACATGACTCGTGGTGACATCAATTGAGTATTAGTCTTGACCAAAGGATTTCACAGATGTACGTTCCATACCGTAAATTACAGGATCCCAAATTTGTTAAATAACTTTTTTTCAGTGTACCTCTCAACCGTAGTAAATCCTTTTTTACCAGAAAAAAACCCTTTAAAGTCGAATAACATAGACCCTATCTAACACTCTTTCTTCCTTTGTGCAAGCTCCTTTATCGTTCTCATAATCTTACGTGCCTCCGCTTTCTACTTATCTAATACCTCACACTAGATAAATGATTTCTTTGAAGCAATGTAAGCCGAACATTTGGCCAAGTCCAATGGTGACATCAATTGAGTATTAGTCTTGACCAAAGGATTTCACAGATGTACGTTCCATACCGTAAATTACAGGATCCCAAATTTGTTAAATAACTTTTTTTCAGTGTACCTCTGAACCGTAGTAAATCCTTTTTTATCAGAAAAAACCCTTTAAAGTCGAATAACATAGACCCTATCTAACACTCTTTCTTCCTTTGTGCAAGGTCCTTTATCATTCTCATAATCTTACGTGCCTCCGCTTTCTACTTATCTAATACCTCACACTAGATAAATGATTTCTTTGAAGCAATGTAAGCCGAACATTTGGCCAAGTCCAAAAATATCATTTTATAAGTTTTCAAATTTTTTAATGACGAGACTAAAATTATAAGTAAAATAACGAATAAACCTAGTTTTTTTTAAATTGCTATTTTTTACGACCTTTCTTTCAAGCCAAATCGTGATTCCACCATTAAATACACTTTGAAGAGATTTGCTAATCAAGTATGAAAAACGACAACCCGACTCGGTAGTGAATAATGAGTCAAAAGATTTTGAAAATTTACACTCACACAAATATAAACCGATTTAGCTCCTCTTCAAGCTCAACTTTTATATGAGCGTGAAAGGCCTAAAAAAATCAATCTCATTTAAAAATATTCATATTCACTCCTCAGCGGAAAGCAGGAGCTTCATGTTAATGTAATACGCGAGTACTTAATCACAAAAAGGGAAAATGGAGTGGGAATATGAAAAGGTAAAGCTAAGGTGTAGAGTGACGACGAGATTTGTGATTTTTTGAGACATGGCCAATTGCATTTATTTACGGTTGTACTACACATTAGCGTCTAGGGATGATGATGCCAGACTATTCTATATGCTCCCTTTGCAGCCATCATAATCGTCAAAATAATATCGCCATCCAAAGTCATACGGCGAGTGAGGTTAGTGTGAGATATCGGCAAAGAAGAGGCTCCTCTTGTGTAGTTTTTTGGCTTTGAGGAGAGGGCTAATTTAGTGTAGAAAATTTTGCGTAAACTTGTTATATTTGGTTGAGACATGGTTTCACATTTGCTTCTGTTCACGGAGGAATTAGTCACTGCTGTGAGATGAGAGGGTTCTTAGGAGTGCGTATCTGAATGCTTCATTATCAGCTTGGCTACGAATATTAGTGAGTATTTTTTCTCGACAAATGTGATTGTGCTTTGCCAACTTTGTCTTGTCCATCAAATCATTATATTTTTCCGTAAATCAAATGGGACTAATCAGTTTAAGCATGGAGAGTAATATTCTATGCACTGCTTAACAAGATGATTTGTTCCTCTGGAGGAGTTATTATTGTGTAGGATGAATACATTTGAGGGTAACCTGCTAATTTTCTTTGCTGCATTTCCCAATTAATTAAGAAATTTGTGCGGTTGTTTACTTTGATGAATTCATTTAGCCATGTCAATTAATTTGACTGGCTTTTTTCTTCATAAAAAAATTGCCCAGTCACTTTTGTTGAATTGAAGTAGCTAATCCTTGTTTACACGGATATACAAGCAGAGAAAATTAAATTTTCACCGGAAAACGTGCCATAAGACCACAAAAATTGAAGCAAACGATTATCCAATTCTCTCTAGGTCATCAAAGCAAAGAAATCAGTCAAAACAACTCATCTGAACATAGCATGAAATAAGTTTAAAGCTCCTCGCTTCCTTCTCCCATTCAAATCTGATCCGCTCAAAGTCATTTAGAGTTTGAGCTTAAGCTACAAGTAAATCAAATGACAAAAAGACCACATCGGGAGAAGTGGTCAAAGTGATGACAGAACTAGGTTGTAAATCTCACACTAAATTTTGTCAACATTTCTCCTGCTCTCTTTCCGCTACTTACAATGCATTTTTACTAGCGGAATACCACAAGACAACAGGGACCCAACAATGGGATGAAATGGACACCGCGGTTGTATGACTTATTGAAATTACAAGCTAAGAAAACATTCTCATCTTTCTCATTCACAGATACTCAATAACATTGGATGTGCTGCTGGGTGGCTTCCGAAAGGAGTTTTCTTACAATTTTTTACTACTTCTTTTCCGATGCCGCATTATCATGATCACCATTTCTCAATGTTGACCACTGTCCACTACCAACCCGACATGTGTTGGGTACTCACAAAATGACAAAACGTATTCATCAAACGTCAACGAAAAAGTAGCATGAGCCGCATGGCGAAAAGGACAGCACCCACTGTAATGTTTTTATTGTTACAGGCAAGTTATTGTAACTTTCGGCAATTTAAATAGTTGTGAAACCCCTCAATTAAAGAATTGAGCAATGGCGAATAATACGTAAGGATGATGAAGGGAAAATTGGGATAAAGCCTAGGTGCGACATACAAGTTAGAGAACGATGTAGAAAAATTGAAAGAATGTAAAAATCTTTTGAGTTATTCACTCAACATTATATTTAATTCACTTGTATTGTGAATACATTACTCGAATACCTCTTTCTTTTATTCGGCTAAGGTATACATGCATAAAAGTTTATATATATTAGGTATTGTAAGCATAAGGTAAACTACTGTTCTTTTGCCTTTTCGGAAGTTTTTATGCAATGTGAGAGAGTAATAATTAAGGTGATATTGTAGAAGGAACACCCTCAGGTCAAAAGGCACCGCAAGTGTCAACAATTACAGCCCCAAACCGAGACTCTCAATGATGTCGGCTCTTTGAGATAGCTTGGAGGTCCTTCTTCACAATACCCCATCTTCTACCTTTGCACAAGTAAACTCATTTTTAGAGGATATTAGGCAGGAGGTTTTTACCTTCTTTTCTCAATGAATCCTCAATACAAGGTGACATTGTCACTGGGAAGGTGGAAATTTGCCTTTTGTATGAGACACATGCAGTATTTATGAGGATGACTTTTTGACTTTTGGGATATTTTGGGCTTGAAAAAAGAAGACTGTTTCTTCTGAATTCCTGAGACTTTGGAAAACGTTTTTTCCTCAATGTTGAAATCTATTTGGTTGAAATATATGGTTAATATACAAGTTTGGTTTGGTGATTTTATCTTGATAAATATTGTAGATATAAAATATTAAGCGCAATTTTCCTTATCAAATTCCTCACGGCTGTGGATCCAAACAAACGGATAAAAAGTCAAATCTTAGAGAAATTAAATGGAGTGGTACTTATTACAGAGACATGATGCTCTTCTTCATCTTCTCCACTGGCTGACTGAGCACACCAATGTGTGGCCAATAACTATTTGTATTGAATATGAATGCTCAATTGAAGATCAAAGGGGACCACCGGTATAGCATTGAAACCGATATGTTAAACAACCCGAAGGATTTTGAATGAGTGAAGTATTTTCAATAGCTTTTAATGCATAATGGGAACATTGAGCTGTAACAATGAGCTCCCCGAGTAAGGCATGCATGAATTCATAGAAATGATACAATGCACATGTAGATGTGTTTCTCATTGTGCACATTTGTGTGAACATGATGGCGGTGGTGTATGGTCTCTTCACTCGCACCAGGAAGAGAATCGACATTTCCGTATCACTATCACCATTGCATTCATTGGCAAAAGATGTAAATAGCTTTCCCCACGTCGTTTTGGTGGGTCTTGCATTATTATCACTTTTTGTTGAAACATGATATGATAGTGCTATTCTTCTCTTGTATTCTCTGATGTGTTGTATACATGTGTTTTCTGACAATTATGTCCATTTTCTAAATGTAATCGTCAATATATTGAGTCCTGCTACGACATGACGTTGACATCGCCTTTCAAAATCAATGCATAATACAATCGTATGATTCCGACATCAAGAAATTACATCATGTCATACCAAGGCTTTACATATGAGCGGAATGTGATTTTGTACGAGGAATTCTTTTTTGATGTAGGGTTGTATAGAGAAATTTTGAAGTATGACATACTTTAGCTAGTTAGACTGGACGTTTTAGTCTTTGTAAAATTACGCTGGTAAAAATTGTTATGCATTTTAGAAAATTGTGGTTATTTATTACACCGAGTTTCCCCTGCCACAGTTTTCTCCGATCCCTATTGTCTCTGAAATTTTCCGGTTGACAAGCTCTTGAGCATTACTAGCCTTGTCTAATTTACAAAACAAGAGTCCTGATCTTGCATCACTTCAAGGGAAAATAATCTTCAAGACTTTTTTCACACGATTTCTTACCCCTAAAATAATTTTTTGTCCTGACGTTGCTTCCTTTTCTCACCAAATGATATTCATTGTCCGAGTGATAAATTTTCACTGAAAATGCTCACTCTCTTGTTCCGATTATCATACTTCACTCCCGCATTATTTATGTGGATTGGTTACACCACACCGTGAGATAACTTCCTCTTTGCTCGAGAAGAGTATTTTTGGACACACTTGTTTTGTCATGAAAATGGCCGTCACCGACACGCATTTCCTCTGAACAAGTTGACTATTCAAAATTTGAAACACTCACCCGCTTGAAAACACAAGACAGTTAAAAAGCCTGACAGGTCAAGAAAATCACGCGCAAGGAGAAACCCAACGAGAAGTAAAAAGGGCAATGCTTTATGAACAATAAACAAAATACTTTAACAAGACGAAAAAAATGATAGTAAAGATGAGGGTCATCATTTTCAGATGAGGGATGAGAAAGAGAGAGAGATGCTCCTCAAAACTTTATCTTTTATTTGTACACCTTCCTCCCAAAAAGACAAAGTGAAGTGCTTAAGCTTTCCATTCTGACAGTGTCATTTACTCTTGGTCTTTTCTCCATTTTCAAAACTCTCATCCTTTTATTTGCACACAAAGGAGAGGGATTAGGGATTACTGCTTTTCTGACTGATTACCTGCGAATGAAGAAGGCTCTCTGAATACAAGTATTTTTCCTTCATTAATAACACAGCTTTGCATCTTGTGTATGTACACTTTGTAAGTAAGCACTTGAGTAATCGTCATTTGTGTCCTTTTCACTTAAATCATTTTGAATACATAAGGCTGACAATTTTTTTGCTCGTGTTCGCTTTGCACTTGATCATTTCTCAAGAAAAAATACACACAATAATAATTACATGTACATAATGTCACCGTCGCTGCTAAAAGGTATATACTTATAGGCTAACTTTGTCTACTATTTCATTACATAAAAGATTAAAAGTCTGAAGAAGAAAAAATGAAGAAGAAAGTAGAAATATCATTTGCGACTTGCGACGTGTGTGTGCTCTCTTGAAATTCACGCACGAGAGTGACTCCACTCTCTTCTTACTATGATTCCTCATAAATCACTGAGTATTACGCCAAAGCCGGTACCTAAAAAGGAACAAGATTCGGATAAAAAAATTGTTCTTCATACGGCGACAATCATGTGTGACTATGATTTGAACAAGAACACATATTATGTGGTGTAGAGTCTCATTTCATCTCAACGTATTCAAGGAGTTTGCCGCACACAGCTAATAAGAAAGAGAGCTGGGAGACTGAAACGTGGATACGATTTGAAAAAAAAAAATATATGTATTCATCATGTGAACATGACTTACAAGGTGTGAGGTACATTTAACAAAATCCGTGGCGTTAAATGATATCACACAGTCAGCCATATTTTCTATTAACTCGTTCTTTATCTTTGAAAAACAGTGATTTATCGCTTCCCCTTTTCTGGGAGATGCTTTGTCAAAGGTGAACAGTACAAAATACACGTTTGAACTAATCTATTGACATTTATCATATTTAGCCCTAATCTTTGATTATTGCTGAGCTAATTAAGAAATATTTTATGATTGTAATAAAAACTAAAAATAAAAATTTGAAATTGTTGACAAACCACAGCGTTTAAACTAAAAAGAAATGAGGCTGTATTGTTCTATTTTTTAATTGTGACCCAGTCACTTACAATATTCCCATGAAATTAAATAAGAATTCCAGGTCGGAATTCCTTTGTATCAAATTGTTGAAATAATTTTAATACCAGGTATATTTTTACATATTAACCTTAAACGCTGACTTCACTTCTGACATCTTCCACATCCAGGGGGTTGCATAGTTGCGGCGGCGCAATGGTTGAGTGGAATGTGCGTTTGTAAGAAGTAAAAACGCAATGTGAATCAATCCCCACGAGGTCTTCGCACCCTTTTCTCTCCTTCATACAACACTTGATTATTAGAAGTGGGCAACAATACAAATTTCATCATCAGAAACTCATTCACACCTGTTTCAATAGCATCTCATATACAATACCGCATATCACACACGCTGCACAACATCATCTTTGTAAATACCAAAATTACCACCAACTTGCGTCCCTGCTCAATTCAAGATGGACTTAAACTCCTCAAAAGACACATAAATTATGTTTCATATGAGGATAGCCCATCGCAGCGTGGACGAGCTTCTTTACATTCTTTTCGGAAGATTCCCATTCATTCTGTGCCCTTTCCAAGGAAATCTTGCTGACTACATCATTTCCTTATATTTACTAAGAAAAATGTCATCAAGTTGATTTATCTCCTTGAGAAGTGTTATGGGAGAATTTCTCGAATTAAAAGGTGAATTTATTATTTTTTCTTCACACCGGACCATCTGATGTGGACAAGAGGAGCATTGTATTGGACTGTGCATAAATAAGAATGTGTGTGACTGGGGGTAAATGTTTGTGAATTTATACGGTAAAAAGAAGCAGACATTAGAATACAATGGGCTGAACGTGTCCTTTTCAATCAAATGCTTCATTTTTAATTTGTCCCAGCTAATTTGGAAAACTAATGGATGCACATGAATCTGAAGTTTGTTGAAGGAGTATATGAGCACAATAGATACTCTATTCACATGCTTGGCAACAAAGTGACAATGTGCAGTACCTGATTTAGGTGCGATATGCGTCAAGAAATGTGCTTTGTGATAGAAAGCGACATTTAAAAAAGTGAAGCTGCTTTATGCAGTCAACCGCTAAAAATGGGCGATACCCAACTGGTACTAGTAAACATAGCATAATTGAATTTGGATTTTGAATCATATAAAATATTCTTTTAAAAACAAAAATCGCAGCTTTTTGTAACAAAACAAACTTTTCAAAATTATTCTCATTTACTATTTATTTGCTTAAAAATCCAAATCAAGCTGAGAAACAAATTTTCCACAAATATTGTCACGTGCATGAATTATGCTAAATAAAATCTCTTGTATAACCAAATAATCTCTGTACGAATATACTCGGTACATGCGTGAGTATTAAAGGATATGTCAAGCAATAAGAGGGCTGAGTATTACACAATGCAAACTATAATTCCTCATAATGCACATTTACTTACCTCTCTGATCCACAAAAATTTCACGAGGAAAAAAAACCTGAAATGCTAAACTTGCAACATTAGCTTTTTTGAAGGCGGTCCGAACGCAAAGGGTGTCAAAAACACATCAGGAGCGAGCAAAACTCCACCTCTCCCTTTGAGTCGACATTCATGAGACTCGTTGGTAGGAATAAAATGTGAGCGTTAATGAATGAGCTAGACAACCCACGAAGGCATACAAAGTCCTATAATGGAATATAAATTATTACTACCATATCTGTACTAGTATTTTGATGCGTCATATATCTTGCCAAATTCATTTTTTATCCAATCAAGATTTGTTGCTCGATTCAGAATTCAGATTTAAGAAGAAGCTTTCATCCTCCCCTTGTGAGACAATCAACTCAGATATATTAAACTCACATAGTCATTCTGTACATCCGTCTTATTCCACTAATGTGCAGAAAAATCCTTCTTAGTAAAATTCAAGCGTATAAACTTTTTTTCTCTTCATGTCATCTAAATAAGCGGAAATCTCACAAAGCTCGTCGTTGAAAACACGACAGAGTGTTCACAAAATCCAATACATTAGCAACCTTTTTTCGCCGAAGTTAACGCAGAAAGATAAACTTTTTTATGTATTCATATCCCTTCCAAGTTGTGCACACTGATGTTAGAATATGAAGGAAAAGTATGTGATAATAATACACAACAGAGAATGTAATGCATATGCATAAAGAAAAATGACAATGGGATTTGAGAGATGTGTTTCCTCTGACTGAGGGTCTCTGTTCTCTTGTCAATGGTAAAGGTAGGTAAAGAACTGACTGGGATGGTATCAAACAGTGATGATCTGTTTTGGTGTACGGACGGACAGGCGATCGCAGACCTCCCTCAAGGCACCCATTCCTTAGACAGTAGGGATCCTTGCTTACTCGTCAGGAGAGGACTCAGAGTCATTCAGTGATTTCATTCCTTACAGAGGCTACGCACACACACACACGCATTTTTTCTCCATGCTTATATATAACTGTTATGTCCAGAAGTTTCACACTTCAGTCCAGACCGCTCGACGCCTTCCGATCGGATCATGATCACAGAGAGCTTTTATTTTACTGTGTTAAATGTGCTGATTAAATGGATCTAATGATGTTAGCATAATATCATTTCTTGATAATCTTGATAATTGGAAATTGGAATTGATGTGCCTTTTACGCCTGCGTGTTCTAGTGATTTGGAAAAGCCTGATGACACAAAAGTTATATTCTAAGAAAATCTCTATATAATCGTACACAGTGCATGTACAAAAAATAAAGTGATTAGCAAAAAGTGAAACGAAAGGATCCGTCGGATTGCGGACTATTGAAATCAAGTTCGATAAATATTTTGTGTCTTTCAAAGTGAAAGTTTGTAAGTGAAACCAGCCGTCAAAATGATGGCCGTATCAAGTACGTTGAATATACGCCCGATATTTTCTACGGGATACCCGTTCCAAGGTAAATTTGTTGTTTTTTTAAATGTGGATCAATGATTTAACTAGATTTAAAAAAAAATGAGCTCTAACTGCATTGGATTTTATCACATTCATTTCAATTCAGTCAACTTCATCATTCGTGTTGTACATCAGCTGAGCTAATTTACATAATTATTTCGATGCATGTTAACAATCCTTTATGTTAACTGGAATGTATGCGGCGTTCCATTCCATCGGATTTTAATTAAAATTCACGTATAGTTTGCATTACCATTTAGCATTAAGGACATATCCATCTTTGCAAACATTATTTTAGTTTGATTATAGCAAAGACTACAACAGCTTTTAAGTATATCAAAAAGCCTTTCTGATCAGTAGTCTTACTTCGAAAAGATTATGTATTAAGTAATCAAGCACGGAAAGACAAAATGTCGCATATATAACACACATCTGAGCAATTTTATACTGATCCTACCTAATTTTTAACCCCTCAAAATCCAGTCATTTTAAAAATTGAATTTAATCACAAATTAAAAATGTCCCGCTAATTCTTTATTTCCTCAAAACTTTTTACGATCAAGCAGATTGTGCATTTTACATCTTATTTCTATCTATCTAGTGCTTTCTTCAAATCTCATTTTGCCCCAGTGAACCCCAACACGTTCTTCATTATTTAGCTGTCCTTTCCCCTAAAAATAAATAGTAGAATAAAAAGTATTTATTAGTTTCCCCTTTCCAGCAGTAATCATACTTTTAAGATATACCTAAATCTTGAAAAATATTAACATTTAATTTATCATTTATTTGAAGGAGGGGATCTGCGACAGAAACTCTGCTCCTTCCGTCAGTTCAATCAGCCGTGTTTTACGAGGTGGATCAGGAACATTTCCTATGAAGAGGGAAGACATTTACGACTATAAAAATCAAAAGGATCACAGCATCAATAGGATTTTAGGAGGTTGGTCAGATTTTTATTGAAGATTTTATCTGATTAAATTTTAACAATAGTCAAGCTATGCATTGCTTTTTATTCAACTTGATACCATTCATAACACCCATCACTGCTTTATAAATTTGGTCAGTCTGCCTATTTTTCAAGTTCGGATTTGTACAAAGCAAATCCTTAACGTTCTCGCACTCTAGCTAAGATTTTTATTAATACAATTTTAAGAACGGAAGTTTATTTTTGACTTTTCAAAATACCCTCCCATCTGATTAAAAGAAATCATATTTTTTAAGTCGGAAAGGCTTAAAATGCTTTTATACATCTTTTTGACTTTGATGATCTCGTAATAAAATAACATCTTTAAATGGACCTTTGTGAAAGATAGAAAATGAATAGGGATACTTTGCTCAGTCTGAAAAGAAGTCCCAGGTATCATTTGTCCACCACCCTCTGGATGAATAACCTTTTGATGTTGAAATTCTTTTGGGTGACTTTTGTCGTTTTGTCAGGTTTATTTGATCTTAAAAAGTAGCTATTGGACTCTCATATTTATTTGCCAAAGGCAGTGCTTTATTTACGACTGTGAGAGATCCTGGGAACCTACTGAAAATTACATCTTTAGATGAATCCAAAAGGCTGGATTCATTTTTAGAAGGAAATCAAAATCATATTGCGTCGATTATGAGCAAACTTTTTTGATAAAAGTCATACAACAAAAGTACTTCACATATTTCCTGCAACAGAAAAACTCAAAACATGAAAAATTGTTTTGTTTGTTTATTCTCAAAGTTTTTTTCATCGGAAAATGGTATCAAGTGCATCATTTTTCCCCCATCCCCGTGAGAATTTTCAATTTCCCTTTATTCATTTGTATCTCTTTTTGTCTGATTCACTAAAATCATCAGCTGACTCTCTTGGCTCAATGGATGATTCCGACACTGAAAGCGAGCCTGGCATCCCTTTAAAAAGAAAACAAAGACGATCCCGTACAACGTTTACGTCTGAGCAGTTGGAAGAGCTGGAAACATCCTTCCAGCGTACTCAATACCCTGACGTATACACAAGAGAGGAGCTCGCTCAAAGAACGAAACTGACAGAAGCCCGTGTCCAAGTTTGGTTTAGCAACAGAAGAGCACGCTGGCGAAAGACAGTTCCAGGATCTTCCTCCATGGGTCATCATCAGGGTCATGTTTCCATCCCCGGCTCCGGGTTCAGTCCAATCCCGCTAGCTGTAGCGTATCCTCCATCGGCCGCAGTTGCAGCAGCAGTGGCAGCATCAGCCTCTTCCTCAACTGGATCCACAGGCTCTGCTTCATCACCTTTGGGAACAGGTCACTCATCATCTGCTTTAAATTATGGGAGTGGCAATAGCAACAACTATTCAGCTGACAATATACAATCATCCGGTGCACCTTCAGTTTGCCATCCTAATTCCCAAGCTGCTCATTGGGCTTCCAGTGGTGGTCGTGCTTCGCAGTCTCATGCTGGACATTTACTTTCTCAGAATCACTTTGGTCCCTCTGACTCTCAGGTAAGAATGATGGAAAAAGGAAGTTAACCTATGTACATAGCAAACTCTCTTGTGCAAGTAACATTGACAAAGTGAACTTCACACAAAAGTAATCCTTTTCCTCAACCCATTGTCTGGAAAAAGGTGGTTCACACACAGAATCTGGGTTTTTCAAACGGAAAATCGAGTTACATATACGCGATGGGGAACAATGAGCTTTTGTATTTCCCTTTTCAATATTGTTTAACAATGATGAGCTGATGACAAGTTTCTGTACGGAATATTATGTATACCTAGAATGATTGAACATGACCATTAATTTCTCTGGCAATACTCGTCTTGTACATAGGGCATCTCAGGATTCCGTAAAAATTCCCAAAAAATCAACTCCCTCAATGATCATTAAGTGTGGCAGTAGCTCACGACCACCCAGAACCAATTTTCGTAACTTACTTTGGCATTCATAGTACGGAATTCCAAACAAGTTCTAATTTGACAGGTTCACACATCTTCATTTTGTCAATGATTCTGACAGTTTTGGGCGAAAAGAACAATCACTCCCACTTACACTCATTTACTCTCTAATATATATCATATGAATGATGAGCTATTGAAGAATCGTAATTTGCAAAGACGAAATTACATTTATTTTTTTCAGATGATGAACTTCTTGTCAGGAGGAAATACCAATGGTTCTGGAGATTTTGGCTCCTCCAGCCATGGGCAAAGTGCTAATGGCTCTAGTGGGACTTCAAATGGGAACAGTGGAGGGGCGGAGGCTTGGCCAGCTACTTGGAACTCTCCCCATCAATTCACTCCTGACAATTACACCAGGTAGGTCTCCTCAAAAACCATAATCATCATGATCACTCTTTTTCTCTGCTTTTTTCTTCCCTTTCAAACTTCTTCTCAATTCACTTCAATTATTTAACGATGCATGTTGCATACATATATATAATATAGACTTGTATATTTTCAATTGAATACTTTCCATATCTCTATCTCTTTCACATATTATATCCTTTACGCTTTGAAAGACATCTAAACACGTTGGTTTGTCTTGTATATTACTAATGTACTTTGCCACAACGCTTCACATCATTGAATCAAAAAACTATGTGCTTTTGAAGTATATCATAATATTCATATCATACGTATTCCAAAGATGTCTTTGCCTCATCAGCTTCAGGGTGCTCACTTGCTTTGTTAAGGATGTACTCAACCGCTAATTTATACGCATACATATAACTAGTGTGCGTACGTAAAAATGGATCCTTATGTTCCTTCATTGTCTGCTTGCTCGCTTTTGGATGACGTGTGAAAGCACTCACTCGGTCGGACGGTGCTCTCTCGTCTCTCCCTTTTTTGTGTGTGACAAGAAGGTGAGCACAAAAGGAATTCTGTGTGGTGAATGGTGTTTTGAAGCGTTTTTACTTTCGCACAACTGAGCTCCAATAGCATTTTTTCAATTGATGACGATATTCAGGTTTGAAATCTTGCCAAGTCAACTACATTTCAATTCTTTGCCTTGAAGCGAACCACTTTACCTGGGGGATTACGGTGAATGCAATAATGATCATAATGAGGATGATGATGGGCACTTTCAAAATATTATATATATGAAGTCACAAACGTCTTAATGCATTCATAAAAGGGATATCTGACTTTATTTAAAGTCATAGTCAAAGCTTATATGTATTTATGACTTTTTGAATTAGCTCATTACTTTCATGTCGAAGCCTGGTAGGCTTTTTATGCTGCTCTTTTGAATTTTACTTTGCTTCACTTTCTTCTTGCAAAAGAAAATGTTGCTTATTTTTTACCAAGTGTTATTACAGGAAATTCTTAGGATATTTGTAAATTAACGTGAAAACTAAATTATTATTTTACAGCATGATGGCGGCGAACATTGCGTCAGCGAGTAACGACATGTTTTCCTCAACTATGATCCCTTATCATCATCACCATCATCATGGGCATCCTAACCCTCTATCAACACAGTTTGGCAGTTCACAAGCTACCTCCATGTATAAAAACTATGCAGTAGCAAAAAATCCTCAGGCCCTTGGCTTATTCTAAAAGGGTGAAATGTAGTAGCTGAACAGGAAAAAAATGTGACAGGAGTATATACAAACCAGGCCATTTACGTTTGTAAAAAGTTGAGCATTAGTCTCACTTCGTGTTTTCGTCCCAAGGCAGCAGTTTAGATTGTGTAAAGTGATATCGTCCCTTTTGACGCTGCAGCAGTGAGTCTTTGTCACATTTTTGTTCAATGGAAAGGGAGAAAATGTGAAAACAACCAATCACATGGGATGGGAAGGAATAAAATATGCAAATTAAGTTTTTTTTGTATAAAATCGTGTATTTAAATCTTGTAGAAAATTATAGCTCGTATGTAGTTGTCTATATGTATAATAAGTTTTGAATGATTTTTTTCTCCTTGCGAGAATAAAGTTAATAGGAATTGGGATATGTATTTTTTAAAATTTGGGATGATACCCACTTCTTGATATTTGTAAACTGCTTTCATTGCAATGTACCCCGGAAGTTCCTAATTAAGTAGGTACATTTTAGAGTTCACAAGTGCCTGGATAGGATGATGTACGATGTGAAAAGTCAAACTTATTTTGTTTGAAGTGAATTCAGACTGTGCCAAAAATGAATGTATTGTACATAATACGCCTTTGTAAGCACTAACCGAACGTTTACTTGTAAAAATATTCTGGTGATCTAAAGTGATGTAATTTTGTAAACTTGAATGTTTGTCAAAAGGTTGAGAATGTTATTAAATCCAAGTCATGCATACAGATTTTTGGAGAAATATTGAAGTTCATTGTCATTCTTTAGAATTTAGTTTTAGAATTTTCTAAAAAGTCGATTATATTTCGAGTGTCATCCTCAGTTTCAAGAGGTATCTTACAAATCCCTCCCCAAAAAACTATTGATCTTCTACGAATTCATGACAAGCTGACAAGTTTCTTGAAACTGACAACAGAAAAAAGTTTTTGAGGAGTAAAACTTGTCTCTTACTTTTGTCACTGGGTGAATGATCGGTGTGGTGGGCTTTGGGTGCTCCGAAAATACAAAATTGGAAGAGAGCAGATGAATCTCAAGATCTACCAAGTAATTAATGACTTGCAAAATATTTTCTAATTCTTGACCTCCAAACTTGCTGATAATGAAATATAATGAGTATACAGAGAGCTTATCCATTATCATTATTTCATTGGGTATTCGACCACGTCATGGTGGGTATGATTGATTACCGATAATACACAACAAATATGATTTCTTTAACGTTACACAACTCGTCTCTCTGAATGAAGTTAGGAACTTTCGCAAACAATACTGTTTTCATGCAGAACCACCTGTTTGTATCATGATGCCCCTGTTTGAAAGAATGTGGTTTTACGTTAGAATAAGGTTAATGACTCATATTCCGTCGAGCTGTATCCAGCACTTTAGAACATTTAAAATCTTTCTGGGACGATTACTGTGTTACACTTTTGCAAATTATTCTGAGGTTTTTGCTTCCTATGTAATCTGATGTTATAAATTGATTTATTAAAAGCAAAAAGTTATTTTAACAACATTGTAAAAGTTTTCTACATTCTTATTATGAATACATTTTTAGCCTTTTTCCTCCCGTATTTTTTCAATAATAAAATTAAATGATTTTAATGAATGATTTATCCTGAAATGCAAGTGCAGATTTTCTACAATATTTGTAATATTTTATAACTACGTTTAACTATCCTGGAACTAGAACTGTTATCGCTTCATGCATACGTGTACATTTCCTGCAGAATATAAACAAAAAGGAAAACCTACCAAAATTCCAAAACCACAGTCATAGGCCGGATGGAGTACGATTCCAGGCGCAAGATGAACCTTCTGACATGTTATATACGGAGGATGCCACTCCACAGGGAAGAATACTGCCTTATATGATAAATAAAATGCTTTCCCATTCTTCCCTCAAGTGTTCCAAGACACTGCACCATCATAACTCCATCTCCATTCCAAGCGGATAGATCTCCTTTTCTCATTTTGGAATTGACTAGTCAATGAAACCAAAGCCTTCTCAAGCCGCAATATCCTGGCAAAAAAGTTTTCGCTTCTTACTCGTCGAATTTAATTTTTCGTTTTCCTTCACAGTAAACCATTAGGCTCTTGTGGAGAGGGATATCTCTCTCGCCAAAAAGCGTGGATATTTGTAAAATATAGTGACAATTATATTTTATGTGGACCAAAATTAAGTTCTTAGTCCAGTGAATTGGGAGCTGTCTGGGAGAAGAAATTTTTTCCCGTATTCAACAAGTGGGAAAGGGGTAAAGACGAGCTGAAAAGAATAAAAGTGTAAAAAGCAAATACAACTTTTTTCCTGTCAATAAGGTAAGCTTTATCCCAATTTACTATTTAAAATTGTAATGCAAATATCGTTCTTAGCCCTACTGGTTATTTGAGTCGATTAATTTATTTTGCTAAGATCTAGCTTTTACGCTGGAAAATGAGGTCGTAGGAATATAGGCAGGTTGGGCATTCATTATTATTAATACCCAAAAGCCTTACAGGATATTGTGTCTCGCTCATTATCTTAGCTGGTGTAATATGCTAGATACATAATGAACCAGTTGATAATTTTGTTCATATCGAATCATTTCTGATAAGCTACTCATGCTCAGAGATAAGTTTTTTTAAACACATAAACGTCTGTGCATGCTCATCATTATCCTCATGAATTTCGATGTCATCGAGTTCACCAAGTTTATACGCAAATTCTAGAGATATCCTAATGTATAAACTCTAAACTTTTCATGGGTACATCTAATACTCCACATATTTTCATTTACTTCCTCTTTGCATATCCCTCTATACTCCTATAAATACACAATGCGCTTTCTCCATTTCATTTTGGGTGAGAAACAAGTGATTCTCTGACTCACGCCTCATATACTTTGAAAAATCTACTCACTCCAGTTGGAATACGAGGGAAATTTCCTGTTCAAACGTCGCCTGGAATGAGAAAATGAAATGGGGTAAATGGAAGGGCGAGAGTGAGAAAGAATGCCGTCACAAGCAGACAATGTCTTCACAATACACTATTCGATTGAGCCATATAAGCTCAAGAGTTTTTCTCATTCTCATCAAGATGTTCCTGACATCGACCACACATCACTTTATTTTCTCCTTACGTCTTCAGACCTCTCCACTTGTCGTATTTTTTTGCACTCACATTTCCAGACACAACTCCCTAAAATGTATAAACCTAATAGAGCTAAAGCTTGCTTATATCCTGGCCTGATATTCACTTGCGGTATTCACTTGTTGTGTGTATTGAAGTGGGGAGGGTGAAAATGAATATATTCCATAAGATCACATATAAAGGCGTCAAACCAAATACACAAATTGCATCTTGTACAATAATAAGTGATGATGTGAAGAAAGCTCTGTGGTAGTCCATTTCCTAAGGTGACCGAAATTCCAACACGATCCCTCATTTCCTTACCAGTAAATTCCTTACCTTTTCATATCATCTCTTGTTCTTTTTTCTCCCATTTTCTCGGGATAACTCTACATCCATCCAATCCTTTCACACTTTTTTTTGTACCCAGGGCTCTGGATCATTCAGAGAATTGAGTTTGGCGAGGTCGAAAAAAATAGTCCACATAGTAGAAGCACCCATACGAGACTTGACTTGACTTTTCTAGAAAGGCACGATGATAACACACTCAACCTCTATTACAATATATAAATACATCGTCTTTTCTGTAGTTCTTATTAACAGAACTTAAAGTACATTCTGGAATTGGGGTATTGATAAAATCGCCCACGTATTTCTTGTTGACGCCTTTTCGGCACTCTAGTCATTCTCTTGTGGACGTATGTAAGCAAAGGATATATCCGTGGGAATGTCATAAAAGGGCGAAATGGCAGACGGACAACGTCACTATCAGA
>JAHZNA010000768.1:0-37833 GCA_027743935.1 Sinodicranocentrus sp. ZH6 | reverse complement strand
CATACACCGTAAGTGTAATAAATCATTCGAATGCTTATCAAAGTTAAGTCGATTGGTGAAGTTGAAATCTTCTTTATCGTTTCTGGTAAACGGCTTCCTATTTTTAAGTTATATTTTAACTAATACAAATCAACAATATGATTCGAAACTTAAAGCTACTAAATATTTCTTCAAATTTTAGCACTGCGCTATATCATATCTATCCAATATATTTATTAGCTTGTATTGCAGACCTCAAAAACATTACAAAACTGTGAGAAGATCCATACCCTGCTCAAAAAATAGTTACGTCAGAGAATATTTTATAAAAAGTCAAAAATTAATTTATATGGCTTTATTTGTCATTTAAGTTCCGAATTAGAGTTTTTAATTTGATATACAAGTCCCAAATACATAGTTTATTGAGTAAATTTTGCGATAAAACTGATTGTGGGTTGAAAACGCATACATTTAGAAATTGTTAATTTCAAGACAAGAAATCATAATCCCATTCCCATTCCGCATAATAGCTGCTCAATACTATAAATGAAGTACAAGCTCATGAAGTACAGATTTCGTACTTTGCTTGCACACCTAAATAAGTTGCTTGTGTCATGTCACACAAACCTGACAAACACCAAAGAATTTTGATCACTTTGCTATAAAACTAGGAAAAAGCCATCTCAGCAAAAAGACACACCATGAGAATGTGCTGATGCCTAATACTAAGAGTACGTGTACAATATGGGTATTTGCCACTTCACTTTTATACAAGTGAAAAAGAGAATAGACGCTGTTGCGACTCTTCTCCTCGTCCACTTTTTATTACTGTAATATCCTTTATTGCACATCTTTTCCAGCAAAATGAACAAGAATCCAAAGGTTGTTTAAAGAGACAAGCAGAATCAAGCATGAGCGAAAAGGATTTCACATGGGAGACTCGGTAAAAGCACACACTAGTATACTTTGGAAAAAGTAAGCCAAATCGTGTATATCTGAGTATTCATCACATCACATCCTCTTGTCTACAGTCTTCCTATCATCTCCAGCCCATATACTTCTCTGACAAACATCAAGACAAAAAAAACTTTATATATAGCCGAACTGTACTTGTGTAACTTTTTCTACAAGAGAAAAAGACGTTGCGACAGCAAAAATCCTCTAGTAGTTGTTAGCAAGTTGTAATGCACAAAGCTGTGTAAACTGCACATTAAAAGAATAGAACTGTGAGCTAGTTAAACTGTCTTATGAGCTTATACCCATATCCTCGTCTGGAGAATGAAGGGAGCTAAACGAAAGATGTACATGGAGATAAAAAGACAATATACATATATATGAAACTTTCTTCCTCCCCACTTTGCCATTTGCTTCACCCATAAAGGGATGCTGCTTATAAGAATTACTCCTGGAAACTGGAACTGGACAAGGAAAACGACTAGCTCTCGGCTGGATGCTGACTGTGAACGGAGCACGAGAACGGGTTTTATTTCATTATGCAACTTTGTCAGGCACCAACCCTCTAATAACCAACATTCTCTCTTCTTCATGCCGTTCACACAAGTACAAACATCTCCGTTTTCCGTGTCGTGCAGTGGTAGTTGATCAGGCTGGAGAAGACTTGTGCAGACTGTTGTGGAGGAAGCATTGAAGATATCATTGAAGAATGTACACACAAAAAGTGAATTTTATTATGTCCTTGTAGAAAAAAAACATTGTAGTTTTCTTCTTCCACATAAAAAAAGCCTTCCCATTGTGAGCATGGGATTTTGAAAGTGAGCATAATTAAAAGAATTGGACAAAAAAGTTTTTTCCTTGTAAAGCGTATTGTTGTTTGGCGTTTTGGAATCGTAAAGACAAACTGTGTTTTCTTTTAATTTCATGATTCGCAATACATGCTTCCAATTTCCTAAAGTAATTATTTTCCCAATTTAGAAATAACAAAGTGACTCACCCCTTCCTCCACAATTTTGTGGATTTACTATTATTACAAACTTTTATACTTAAAAGTTATTCCAGCCAGTGTATAAAAGAAATAAAAATAGTTGAGCAATAAATACACTACTTCACAACCCACACCTGCTGTTCATTTCACACAAACCTGGATATTACCCCACTTTCTCTCTTATTAAAAACTCTGCTACTTTCTCCGACGCAAAAAAACAACAACTCAGGATCATTTTTGTTTCATCTCATGTGTGTGCAGTTCATCGTACATGAATAAATTGTGCAAAGACTAACACAGCTAATTTTATTCTTGTTTTACCAAAATACCTCTACCTGTCATTTTATTTGGAGAGAGGGTAAGTAAAAATCATGATTTGAATCTCATCTAAGCTTAATTTAGATTCAGATTCAGCAGATCCATATCTTTAAATATACAACTAGATGTACAGAGCTTTGCATTGCAGAAAAGTGATACTTCACTCACTCCTGCACATTTTTTTGCCAAAATGTTTCAAGCTCATACATAAAGAGTAGGATAAAAAAGCAATGTTGTTATATTCGCGTGTAAAAGAGAGACATTCATGTTTACAACTTATTAGCATAAGATACTTCAGTCTTTTGGTGACAATCTGATTTGCGGACACAAGTGAGCCAAGCGAGAAAAAAATTTGGTACATAATACAGAGGAGCGGTAATGGTAGTGGTCACAATGTGGACGATGTTGTAGCCCAACTTAGAGTGGAGTGTGGACTTCGGATTTGTTTATATTTTTCATTCAAGCCTCTTACATCTTATGTAAATTGATATTTTTTGTGCTTTACCTTTTTCGGCTTTAGACATACCTGAAATGTATGGGGTTTGGAATGTTTTCTATTTTTTACTAAAGGACACTGGCTCTTGTGTTTTTAAACAATGATGTACAAGTAGTAACTTTTGTAAGATGTTGTTGCTCTTGTCAATGACCAGAAAGAACTGTGCAACTTTTGGGTGTTGTTAAATATCACAATAATAAAAACAGTCTTTAGGGAAGATTTAAGGTGTTTATTGCAATTCTCCTAAAAAGGGAGAAAAAATGTGTGTTTTTTGAGATGGTGCAAATTCAGATCATAAAGTCAAAGATAAGAAGATAATATTGTTTTGGTTAGATTACACTATTAGGTACGCTGTTGGCTAAGAAAATAAACAGAGGAGAAATGTGTGTGAATTTGTGAATTCGTGTATACATTATTGTAATCGAGAAATTTGAAATTTGTTATTGTGTGCTGAGCAGCTAAAGAGGATGGATTGGATTTGTCATTGTGGACGGAAATGTTAACTTATGGATGAAATCAAGGTTAGTACATACAATTAAATGATTAACTTTCACGTACTCACGTACTTTCAGTTGATAATTACTCCGCATAAAAATTACTAGAAAAAGTTTTATAGATAAGGAAGATAAAAGAAAAGAAAGAAGATAAGTGTGAAATTTGTAGCACACTTTCCGTTTTTGTGCAACGGCATCTTGTATATTTGAAGCTCGGCAAAGTTGGGATAGCTAACAGAGTAGTTAATGAAGATGTCATTAAATGATATCTTTCATTAGGTTTAATTTGTATATCAATGCTCACAGGAAATAGTGATGTGGTGAATGAAGTTTACATAAACATATAATGTAAATGTGCATGTGCGGCAGATTTTTCTGTAAACTTGTTTATTCATTTATTCATAAGCACACACGTTTGAAGACATTCATAAATTCATATAATTCCATAGTTGACAAAAAGAAATCAACACACGCTTTGCGATTTGCTTAATTTATTGGTTATTTTTGTAACAACTCCTTCAAATGTCAAAGATTAAAGATGACACCTGTCATGTCAGTTGTCAATTACATCCTGTCTAAATAATGGAAATGATGAATTATTTCACAATGTAGTTTAGTATGATATCCTTAGCAAAATCTTCTATTTGAGAACAATAATTTGCATAACACTACGTGGTGCTTGAAAACTACATCATAGTAGCTGTCAACCCAGGTAAAATGGTCATTTCGCAACAATCTATGAAAGATATATACATTTATACATTCATACATTTTTTTAATGAATTACGATCATAAGTTTCTCTAAATGTTACATATAAATGACAGGCATGGCATGACACAATGGAGGGATGTTAATTATATTTTATGCATTTCGATCGAACATTGGAATTGAGCAATTTAAAGTATTTTTATAGTCTTTTGTACATATGACAGAGACCACGTCATATAATCAATTTGAGCAATAACAATATAAGGTTATCAACTCGGTACACAAACTTGTTATGAATTTCATGAATTTCATGCATAAGGTAATATATCCTGAAAAATTCATCTATTTAAAAGCCATAATATGCCTAATGGTAATAACACTTATATGTTGTATGTCATGTTGTCAATAATAGTAGGGTAATTGATGTTATTACAAAACTTATGGAAATCACAATATTTTTGTAGATTAATCCATCGAAATCATTCATGTTTTTCCATAATCCACCGAACCGTATTTCCACAAGTCCCGAAACGCAGAAAAGCATAGCATAAGTAATCCTAGTAATATTTGGTGTTATACGTAGATATAATATAATGCACCTTTTGGCTAAAGAAGCCAGACACTGTTAATATCCTTGGCTCCAGCTACTCCAGCAGCAATTTTCGGCTCCAATCCTGCCAAGATGAAACTGGTAATTGAGCCAATTAATTAAATAGCGCGTGAAAAATGATTCCATCCAGTCTGTGTGTGCATTTAGTACTATGTAATCTTGTAATACTGGGATAAAGAATGACATGTTTGCTGCTCGTATTGTGCTTGCCTTTGTCACGATGTCACTTCCACGAAATCATATCATGACCTGCTGCATGCTGGGTGACTAATCTAATCGCTTTTGATTGCATATGTATTATACAACTCTACTCAACGACTATTTTCTGTGAGCTTGACATCAAATTCAACGGTGGCGTGTTGGATGGGTATGGGTACTACTGCCGGTACATGGATTATATTATTCAATTCCTGGAATTATTCGCCACTCCAGTGATGATAAAAGGGGTTGCATGTGAGCATTTCTTCAATCATATAGTCTCATTCTTGTACAGTCGAGTCATTAGAAGTTTGCTTGCACTATACTTTTCACTTTCAGTTTGTCTCCAATTGTCTCAGTTCTCAGTTGTATCATGTTCCTAGCAAATGAGATCCTGCTCCTCTGTACAATGCAGACGGAAACCTTGGCTGATCTCGTGATCTCACTAACACTAACACTTAAAATCTTATCCTTACCTTGAGATTTTTATTATAGGAGTTTTTTATACATAGATATGCCATGCTATGAATGATAGGTCCGATATTTACAGAGTACAATTTTTTCGGTATTCCAGCATCCTCGCTCGTTAGTTCAAAATTCAAAAGTATGTTAGAAACCACTACCACCCACGTTTCAAAAAAAATTGCTAATCGAAGCATCGAAGCAAGAATTATTTCATAAACATTTCCGTTGCTGTTTCGTCCGGTCACTGCTCGCGGTTCCGCACCGTTTTACCTTTAAGACAATTGTACATCAAATGAAAATCACATACTTTTTGGAATCTCTGCTATGGAAGTTGCTCTTTTTCTAAGAAATTAGCATTTTTGTATGTACCTCATTTTTTAAAACTCCACTTTTTCTTGAATTACAATGAGCATCAGATCATGAAATAACTAACTGAGCATATAGAGAGAAAAAAGTTTGTTGAACGAACATGATAAAAAGCGTATCGAATTTAGAATAAATTGGAAGTCGTCTATTTCGGAGAAATTAGCATCTGCGTATATAATCTTGCACGTTGTATATGTATCTCATGTTTGTCATATAATCACATTTCATTGAATTACAATTTACAATGAGTATCCGGTCGGAAACTTGGCAGGCACGTGTTATGATTTTATTTGATAAAAATTGCTGATTTACAAAACGCCATTTTATTACATAGAGAAGCATCTTTACCAATAATTATGGCCAATTATGTCCTTCCGGTCTTGAGTCACACCACTCACACCGTTTAACTTTTTAAAATCCGATTTTACCAAAGACCAGTAGCTAAGAGGAATTCTGAGATGGGCAAAGTTGGGTCAAACAATTTTCAGATTGGCATAACCGTTTTCGAGCAGTGACGGCTTCCCGTTTTTTGTTTGCCAGATATAGATATTGTTTTGCCGACTGCTCGTAAAGGGGTAAAATGCTACGCCTAATTATTCCTTCTTCAAATCTGATTTTACCAATCCGCAATATTTCAGATTTAGACTATTAGTAGATTTACTTGATTTAAAAATAGTATCCCTTGTTTTTTATTTTTAAAACCTTCGGTATTAAGCTCGCCAATCCAACCTCCACCCACATTTAGCATCTCTTAAACAGATGTAGCTTTTTGAATTCTGATTTGCAATCAATGCCTCTTATTCACGCCAGAATTGAGTACACGCTTCACTTTTTCTGCATGGACTTTCCATGGCGTTTATTTTCTCTTGGTCTTGGTTAACATAAAATTACAGTATCGAATTCTTGACGTTTCAACATGAAGTTAAAAGCATTTCTAATGAACTCGATTTCAGTTCGGCAGAGCAGTTTGTGTTTTCAGATACTTTCGGGATTATTCAAAAATCAATATTTCAACCGATTATACCTTTCTATGCTATATACGTGTATATTATGCTTTAAACATATATATTCATCTAATTTCGTCACACTTAAATACAGGCGCTGCTGACTTGTTAAAAAAGCTATCAGTGTGCGTATATCATAAGTCATAACTTAAAAATATATGAATTATGAATAACATGCATATTAACAGGGGTACTTGCCCTCCAATCTTTTTATGTTTTACGGATGTATGTATAAGTATCAACATGTTATTTAAGCTGGCTGTTATAAACATCTTACAGGCCCTAATTGTGTCATAAAAATATCTTACGGTATTTTCACGAAACTGAATCCATTGATGATTGGAGTGCAATGACGCCACTTCAGTTCCAAAAATATGTGTGAATAATGACAAATAGAGACATTCATATATTCAAAATTGTTCTTAAACCTCTGACTGATGAGTAGAGTTAAGCACTATAAACATACCTATACTCTCATTAAACTGAACAAGGTACTTTATTTCTAATCTATTTTCATGAAAATATTTATGTTTTACGGATGTATGTATAAGTATCAACATGTTATTTAAGCTGGCTGTTATAAACATCTTACAGGCCCTAATTGTGTCATAAAAATATCTTACGGCATTTTCACGAAACTGAATATATGTGTTCCACTTCAGTTCCAAAAATATGTGTGAATAATGACAAATAGAGACATTCATATATTCAAAATTGTTCTTAATCCTCTGACTGATGAGTAGAGTTAAGCACTATAAACATACCTATACTCTCATTAAACTGAACAAGGTACTTTATTTCTAATCTATTTTCATGAAAATACGTAGGTTCCATATTTCGCAATAAATCTTGTCACATTAAATGCTCATCTCATATGTGCTATTACTTGGTTAAAAAAGATATGAATGAGCTAAGCCATCTAAAATGAATGAGCCACATCAGGAAAATGGGTCTAGTGTGAAGTTATTAGAATTTTTATTATGTTTTTTTAGGTTATATAGACAACGTTGTGCCGTGATCTCTTACATCCAAATGAATCTACTTTTATGATCTTTTAAGCTGTTCTGTTGTGAACCGATTTGATTTTGAATATACATATCTAAACTACCTATTCAAGCAAATGCTTTGAATAAGAGGGGAGATTTCTCGTGAGAAAAGGCAGCTGGAGCTGTCATTAAGTCTAATAAAGGAAATGATAAAAGTCATTGAACAAAGTGGACTCGTTATCCACTCAACACCGGCATCACTTTCGCTTGCAATCGAAAACTGTTCGTGTCCTCGACAAGTCTTTTATGGAGTCTCTGTCCGGTTGTGATGTAAGGAGTGCAAGATATGCAATGATGTTTTCATTTTTTAATGGAGTAATTATCTTGTTATGTTCATTATTATATTTATTATGTTTTCTCTAGTCCAAACTCCAATGTGTCAAGGTGCAGAGGAGTCTCTCAACGAATGCAGCTTAGAATTACCACTAGTCAATCGGGAATAAACGGTATTCACCAAGTGAAGCAGCTTGTTCAACATGTTCGGGCGGGAGACAACACTGTCACAAAATCGAATACTCAACCCCCTCCCAATATTCAAAAACCGGAGAGATACCGTTGGACTTTTTTACTTGCAGCACCCGCTTGGCCCTGATATTTCGTATTCATTTATTATTCTTTTACTCTGCTCTGCTGCTCTCATTGGGTGCACTGGGGACGATAGTATTATTAAGCCTATTGATCTCAGTCCGTTGACTTCATCAAAATGTAAGCTTTTATCTTAATATGCTTGTATATGCAGATGTCAGCAAATTTTATGGATTGTGTTATTGGAGAAATATCTTTGTCATGTTTTCCAGTAACTACGTGTGGGCCTAACCAATTTTTATGCAACGATCATCTAAAATGTATAGACAGGTCGCAGGAATGTGATTTATCCGTCGACTGTTACGACGGCTCCGACGAGCATGCAAATTGCCGTAAGAAACATACATTAGGAAAATGCAACTGTGAGAGCCTGTTTAACCCTGGCTGATTTTTTTTGAATATATTGTAGCTCAAGTCCCTTGTAAAAATGGAACATTTCAATGTCTTCTTTCAAAACGATGCATCCCTCAGGGTGAGAAATTGTTCAATTTAAATAATTTATTTATTTTAGAACTTTTTAAAAACATGTTTCGATTTATAATTTTCCAGGTTGGTTGTGTGATGGCACTAGCGATTGTGGGCTCACAGAGGGTTACATATTAGATCAGAGTGATGAGCAACATGAACAATGTAAGTTTTCATTTTCAGCACACATTTATATTACCTACATGTCCAACCAACATAATAATATGAACTATTTCCAGGTCATGATGAGCATGTTTGTCAGCAAAATTCCTACAAATGCAGTGATGGCATTACATGCATTAAGGTATAAAATCTAAATTGCAGATTCTTTATTTTCTCGTTAAAGTTAAAGTCAGTTCATGGTACAATAATATGCTGTTAAATGTGTAAATAGATGGTGGAAGTCTGCAATGGTCTTCCTGATTGTCCAGATAGCAGTGATGAAGAGGAATTTTGCAGAACTAACACATGCGCGGAAGCCAACCTGTGTAAGTACGGGTGCAGGCCCACACGCAACGGACCAGTTTGTTACTGTCCGATTGGGAAGGAGTTTAATGGGACTGATTGCGTCGGTACGTTCCTTGCTCGAGACAAACTAAAAAATGTATTATGTTCGATAATTAATTTAACTAATCTTCGACTATTTAGATTCTAACGAGTGTTCGATTTGGGGTGGATGTGATCAATTATGCCACCCAGGCGATCGGGGCAAGAAAACTTGTGATTGCGTTCTTGGATATGAGAAAAAGGGTTCTCAGTGTATAGCGAAAAATGGTAAGTTACAAAATTACAATTTTTAGCGGAAGGAAGTACCTGTACTTATTACAAATATGTTATTGTGTAGTTCCCAAAGAAGCTCCATCCCTGCTACTCTACCAAGATGCAACTGATATTAAATGGATTTATCTAAACGGGTCAGATGTGCCGTCACATCCGTCATACAAAAGTCCTCCAAATTCGGGTGTTTTAGGAGTAGATTTTGATCATTTAATGGAATCAGTTTGTTGGATCAATCATGATAATGTTTCTTCTATTATGAGATGTGCGAATAGCACGAATCTGAGTATATTTAAGGACAAGCCACAACCGTATCTTTACTCATTGAAAGGTACTATCAATTTTTTTCACCTTTTTTTGTACCCTCCTACATTTGTGATTGTTTTAAATTTTTAGATGTTTATAAAATGGCATTTGATTGGATAAGCCAAAACTACTACTTTGTGGATGACGCTCGTGAAATGATTTTCGTGTGTCGAGCTGAACTTGATATTTGTAGATCTGTTATTGACACAGATTTGTCAAAACCTCGAGGACTAGCGATTGACCCGAATGTCGGGTAAGTTGAGTTATGTAAAGACGCAGAAATCATTGGTTTTATTTATGAATGTGAAATTTCTTAAAACATTTGATACCATCTCGTAGGTACATGTTTTTCACTGTATGGGGAACGAGCAAACCAAGCTTGGAGAGAGCATTTTTAGATGGGACGGGGAGGACTCAACTAGTCCACACTAAAATTGTTTACCCATACGGCATCACTGTGGATCTCCCTACAGGTCATGTTTACTGGGTGGACAAGTTCTTAGATTCTGTAGAACGCGTGGACTATGACGGTCAAAACAGAAGGACGATTCATAGAGGAGTAAGTTTCTTTGTTTGAAGGGTGGAAAAGTATTGAATAGAAAAGCGATAATAAGCTTGTTTTGCTCTTTTAAACAGATTCAACACTTACAAGATATTTCGGTGTTCGAAAATAATATATACCTTATCAGTTGGCAGCAGAATAAGATAATTTCACTCAAAAAGTTCGAAACCTTGTCGAATAAGACATTAAAGGAAAATGACAAAAAGCCTCTAGGAATTCAGGTTTACCACAGACAAAGACAACCAAGAGGTATATGACACGCAAATCTAGTGGTACAACAAAGGAGGAGTTGGACTTGTAAATTTCTTACTTTTTAAATTTGTAGTAAAACATGATCCGTGCCTTTCAACCCATCAGTGTCAAGAGTTTTGTTTCCCATTTTGGAATAATGGCACTGGTTTCCCCAAGTGTGGCTGTAGAGAAGGCTCTGTTTTACAGTCTGATGGAAAGAATTGTGGAGGTTAAAATTGTGTCCTTTTGTGTGTTTGTGTTATGTATATTTGGAATACAATACGCATTTCTTATGATACTTTGCAGCTGCTGAAAAATCTGCATTCATCATTTATACGAAGCAAAAGACTGGAATCATGAAAAGTTTTTCTTTGAGAGAAAACATCAACAAAAATGTTGACATAATGGTCCCAGTCGTAAATAGATCCCATCAAATGACTTTCGATTATGATGCAAGATCATCCACTATATTCTTCGCGGATCGGGAAAATTTCCGCATTGTAAAGAAAAAGTTGGGAGACACTAAAGAAGAAGTTTTCATTGACAAAGTCTCCTTCGTTGAAGGCATGGCTGTGGACTGGATAGGACAGAATTTGTTTTGGACAGATGAAAATCTCAACACAATTTATGTCGCAAGTCTTCGTAATCCGCAGTACAAAAAACTTCTGGTTCATGGTAATCTTACAAGTCCAAAGTCCATCGTTGTTGATCCAAAGCATGGGTGAGTTTAAATAAAAAGAATGTTTTGTATTCAGAACTATTTGCAATTATTATTGGATTACATACCTAAATTTTGTTTACAGATACGTCTATTGGTCCAACTTTGCTAAAAGTCATGAGCGCGATGGCTCCATTGAAAGAATGTGGATGGATGGATCAAATCGGAATTATCTAGTAAAAAATTTAGGTTGGCCGATTGGATTAACAATGGACTATGAAAATGGACTACTGTACTATTCCGATGCTTTCGAATATACTTTGGAACGGATTCGTGTTTCGGGCCCACAGTTAGAAAAGGAGGTAAGAAGTTCATGCCTGTATTTGCTTCGGTGGATTGATGGACATGCTCGCACTTCACTATATTTCTGTTTGTTTCAAGATCCTTTTTACCGCAAACACTTCAACCCAAGGTCATCCAAATGATTTAGCTTTTTTCAACGGAACAATTTACATGTCAGTAAATGGCGAAGTTCGGAAAACTGCTGTTCTTCCTATTTCGTATCGACAGTGGCCACGACCGCTTCAATGGGAAATCGTGACTTCGCAAGAAATTGCTAAAATCAAAGTTTTTGATGGAAGCTTGCAAGATGGTCAGCATTAAAGCGTCTCTGCTAGTGCTAACCGAGATTCTCACATTATTAGCATATTTACATAAGAAAAATTGAATATTTCTAGGCACAAATAAATGCAGTGGAGACAATGGTTGTCCTCAGCTGTGCCTAACGATTCCACAAAGTCCAGGATCTGTTTGCGCTTGTCAAGATGGCTACTACATGGGTAATGGTCAGACTTGTGAGAAAATTTCAAACTATACGCACCCCCTTGCTTGTGACGCTGGAGAATTTGAATGTAGAAAGTTTCCTAAATGCATCAACGAAAAGTGAGCAATAATTTATTCAATAAATTTCACTTTTTTTGCAAATTACATTTTGTAAATTTGAGTACAAATTTGATTTTTAGGAATGTTTGCGATGGAACTGATGATTGTGGCGATGGTAAGCAAATTACTAAATGCGATATAAAAAATTAACCGCAATTAGTCATGTATTGATTTACTAAAATCCAATTTTCTAATAAATTCTTAGGATCGGATGAGGACACAGGGCCTGAAGGAAGATGTGGTATTTTTTTTGCATTTATTTAATTAAGTCATCACACGTTGCATCTCTTATGACTTGCTTGTTAAATATTTTTTGTTTGCCTCTGTAGAATTGACTTCTGGACCTTGCGCGAGGAATTTCTTCCATTGTGGTAAAGGAACATGTATTCCTTCATCAGCGGTCTGTGATGGAAAATCAGATTGTGCCAATGGCAAAGATGAAAATGCATCATCCTGTTCAAGTGTTTCAAGAGATTGCAATAAAGATGAATTTAGATGTGCTTTCTCAAGACGATGTATTCCAGCAAGGTAATCAAATCTTGTTTTTTACGCACACATATTAAATACACCAATTAATACCGACTGTTATCTCGAATTGCAATTAGCTGGCGCTGTGACGGTGACGCAGACTGCGGTGATGCAGATTCCAGCGATGAAGAAGGTTGTTCCTTCCCGGAATGTTCTCGAGTACACTTTCAATGTCAAAACAAATCTTGCATTCCACTGGAAAACGTTTGCGACGGTTTTCGGGATTGCATTTCTGGCGAAGATGAAACAGCCTGTGTGCCGTATTGCAGACGGATGCAAATGTTTTACTGTCAAGCTGACAACAAATGTATCGACTTAAAGCACAAATGCGATGGTACCTGCGAGTGCTTGGATGGCGAGGACGAAATGTCTTGTGAAATAATACCCTTGTGCGCAAGAACCTTTCAAGAATTCCGGTGCGAGACTGAACTAACGTTCTTACTATCTCCACAAGAATGCATGAATATTTCTTGTGGGGCGAACACATTCAGATGTCATGACGGGACGCAGTGCATCCCTCATGAAATGAGATGTGACGGTACCAATGACTGCCAAGATGCCAGCGATGAAGGCAAATGTCCAAAACACCTTGTGGAATGTCAGTACCCTAATAAACTGTGCGATAAAGGCTCAACATGTGTCAAGGTGAAGCAGATTTGTGATTCTAAATATGACTGCGATGATAAGTCAGATGAAGGTCCAAAATGTAAGGAAGAACCATGTGGCCGAGATAGAGTTGCAAATTGCTCTCATTCCTGTCAGAAAACACCAGAAGGACATATCTGTTATTGTCCCGATAACATGCATTTGAAACAATCTGACAAGTCTACTTGTGTCGAAATTCATCCATGCGACCAATGGGGAACTTGTTCTCAAGAATGTAAAAAGATTGGAAAGCGGTTCGAATGCTTTTGCTTACCAGACTACGCCCTTAAAGAGGACAACGTAACTTGCAAGAGTAAACATGGGGATGTACCGTATTTAGTATTTAGCAACCGACATGAACTCCGAGAAATTAATCTTCACCATCCTGCCAGCTTAATAAATATTATTGTGTATGTGTCCCCTTTTAACAAAATTATGAATTCGGATATTAATTTCAAAATGTATTTTTTGACATAGTTGGGAGGCTGACGCACCCCGTATTGAAAGGGCAAGTATGAGTGGAGAATATCGTAGCGTTGTGTTTAAAGTTGGAGTGACTGGGGAAGGTGAGAAATTAAAAGTTTTCACTAAAAAATATCTTAACAAGTTTTAGAAGATGGTTATTTGAATAAAGTTTTGTTTTTACAGGGGCGTGGCCGAATGGATTGACGTTGGATTATACGAAGAACAGAATTTACTGGGTTGATGCAAGGTGAGTAAACGGATTTAAAAATGTTAAAGATAAATAAACCACAAAAGTTGCTAATCGTAATTAAACTGCTTTTCACAGACTGGATTCCATTCACACGATAAAATATGATGGCTCTGATTTCCGCACAATATTACATGATCACGAAGCTCTGTCACATCCATTCGCTATATCAGTTTTTGAATCAAACTTATACTGGACGGACTGGAGGTCTAATTCGGTCATGAGAGCGAATAAATTTACTGGTGGAAACGTGACAACTATCCAAAAGACATATACTCAGCCGTTTGATGTAAAAATATTTCATCCCAGCCGACAACCACGAAGTATAAATAATTTTTGCTAAAAAAAGTAATGAGGAATAAAAATGGAAAGATAATTAATCCGAAATCTGAATTTATTTTTAAAGCTATCAAAAATCCTTGTGGTGGAAACAACGGAGGATGTAGTCACTTATGTCTTCTCAATATTAATAGAACGTTTGCGTGTGGTTGTCCACATTTAATGGCTCTTGGACCGGATAACCGAACTTGCATACGTATGTCTTTAAATTTTATGCATGTAATTAGTGAAATAATACGAAAGTCAAGCTAAATTAAATATTTAAAATGTTTTTCCACAGCGAATGAGAAAATGCTCTTGTTTTCAAGACTAAACGAAATCCGAGCAGTTTATTTAGATAAACCATATTATCACGCTGCTCCTCCAATCAGTTATCCGTTGATTGTATCTCCTGCAAATTTACATTTTGTGGCTAAATACAAGCAAATTTATTGGTGTGACGCACAGTCCGGGGAAACAAAACGGGCAAATATTAGTAGCCCTCCAATAGATACTCTTATCGATGGAGGTAAGACATTATCAATTTCTCTTTAAAACTATCTTTTATTCAACTACAAATGAATAATTCAATATATTTCTTTTCGCAGCCGCTGGGAAACCTCTGGCAATTGGAGTCGACTGGATTTCCGATTTGATATTTATTGCAGTACAAAATACTCTACGAAATTCAATTTCAGTCACAAATCTCAACGGAGAATATTACTCAACAATCATTTATGGAAAGCAAGATTTGAAAAATATAAACTCCATCGCAGTAAACCCTTACAAAGCACAAATATACTGGCCAGAAGGGAACAGTAAGTCCCAATTTAGCATCCAGATGGCTCACATGGATGGTTCGAAACGGTCTGCAATCACGAACAGTAGGGATAACCCTAATCTTGAACATCCTGTCAGCTTATCATATGATTTCACCAGTGATAGAATCTACTGGGTTAACTACAACACGGAAAGGATTCAATATTACGATTTTAAAGCAAATCGAGTAAATATGATTTCCTTTGGAGACTTAAAACCCAACGTTATAACTGTGTATCAGGATGTTATTTATTTCGCTTCTGAGAAACAAGATGCAATTCTCAAGGGAGATAAAACACGTGGGGGAGAGTTCACTTATGTTCGAAACAATACAGGTGAGAAATAATAATTACAGATATTTTTTAAAAGTCTTACATTAACGTAACTGGGGGGCGTAACGTAACGTAATTTTGATTTTTTATAGAAAATATTTACTCCATTCGTGTCTATGATCCTGATGAACAAAAGGGGAAGAATCCATGTTCCGTGAACAAAGGTGGCTGTCAGCATCTCTGTCTTCCAGTCTCGAACATGAAGCGAGTTTGCAAATGTGCGTTGGGATATGTGCAAGATGACCAGAACTCAACGAGATGCAAAAGTATGCTACATTGCAATTTAAAATATCAGTGGTATATTTTTGGACAGACGATATTTTTACCCTAAATTTGCTTTCAGGTATGGATACAGTGATAGTTTACGTGGATTCGTCAGGAATCAAGGGCGTGAGTACTGATGCGAAATCCAATGACGACTTATTGGTACCTATTCCGTTGGTCAGCTTTGCTACAGACATTGATGTGGATGAAAGTGCGTTAAAATAATTATAGAGTGTACTATTTATTATTCAGTCATTTGACACGCATGTAGAAAATAATTTCTGGATGATGATTTCTGTTCACAGATGAAGAATATTTGTATTGGTTGGATAACGACAAAGGACGAATTTCCAGGATAAAGCGGGATGGCACTGGAAGACAAACTGTATTAAAAGACTTGGAAGCAGCAATTGGCTTAGCGATAGATTGGAATGCTGGAAACATGTATTGGGCAAATCCAAAAGATTCAATGATTGAAGTTGCTCATGTGAATGGATCAAGTCATTATGTCCTCATCACGGATGGTCTTGATAAACCAATGTCACTAGCTGTGGATCCTGCAAAAGGCTACTTGTTTTGGAGTGATATTGCTAAAGGAGTTATTGAGCGGTCACATTTGGATGGATCGCATAGGAAAGTTGTGGTTAATTCTGAGCCTATGCGAGTTGCCGACATTGCGTTGGATATGGAGGTAATAAAAAATCGAGTCAAAGTGTACTACCGCACACAAAGCTCTTTAAGCTTTCTAATGTTGATAATTGAAAAATAATTTCAGAATGAAAGAATTTACTGGTGTGATTCTGCTAACGATAAAATTGAGTCTGCCACTTATGACGGAGGTTCTCGAACAAAGGTTTTGTCAGGAGACTCCAAATCTCATCTCCACTCACCACTCGTAGACAAAGGAATTCTGTATTGGATTGACATGTAAGGTTTCCCATATTTTTGAAAGTTCTACAAGGACATCATAAAGTTTCCTCTCACTATGCTAAAATGAAAACAATTTTAAAATAGGGGTCATCAAGACGGAAGCATTATGTCAGCTCCGGTGAATAACATATCACAAACAACTTCAATAAGGGAAAAACTCGGAGTGACTATGAAGGACTTGGGAGTGTTCAGCACAAAAAGGCAGAAAGGGAAAAATGACTGTGGGAAGAACAACGGAGGATGTCAAGATCTTTGCTTGTTCAATGGAACGTATCCTGTGTGCATTTGCGCCCATGGAAAAATCGGGGAAGATGGGAAATCTTGCAAGCGTGAGTTTACTAGCTAACTAAAAATAAAGTTAGTTTTATCTCGGAGTACATAATACTCCCTATTTATTTTGCAGCTTACGATGCTTTCCTGGCATTTTCTCGAGTTTCAAGCATCGACACAATACATATCAGTGAAGAGGTCACGCCGAATGCCCCACATCCAGCAATAATTTCTTCAGAACATATTCGAAACGCAATTGGTTTAGCATACGATTTCAAAAATCAGAAAATGTTTTATTCCGACGTACAACTCGGCACAGTGAACAGTGTCGACTTTAATGGGAAAAACTTTTCTGTCATTGCAAAAAAGCAAGGGTCTGTTGAAGGATTGTATTACGAAGCAGCACATTCCGATCTCTACTGGACGTGTAGCAATGACGCATCCATTAACAGAATTAACCCTTATATAGCGGGCTCAAAAGTGGAAAAAATCCTAAAGCTTAGCAGCAATGATAAACCTCGGGGTGTCGTGGTTGACCCGTGTGATTCCAGAATATACTGGACAAAGTATGCTAATCATATGTTTCCGACAAACTTGTCCCAAAAATTTATGCTGAATTCAAATATAATGTGTGATTTTATTTAAAAATTCTATAGTTGGGATATGAACAAACCTTCCATCCAAAGATCATATATGAGTGGCTATTCGGTTGAATCTATCATCACCAGTGATATCCGAATGCCTAACGGACTGACTCTAGATCACGGAGCTAAAAAACTCTACTGGGTGGATGCTAGGCTGGATAAAATAGAAAGGTGGGGGAAAACCTGGACTGCATTTTTTTAGTCAACTTGTGATGGTGATTTATATTTTCAATATAATTTCCAGATGCGAACTCGACGGCAGTCATAGGAAAATTATTGTGAGTGAGAAGCCTAAACATGCATTTTCCATTGCCGTCCTGGGGAATTATATTTATTGGAGTGATTGGGTATACGAAACACTAATAATCTTGCGACTTTTGCTTGCACAACATAATTTTGCTAACAACTTTGATTTAAAATTCCTCCACAGGTTTTGCATTCCGTCATGAGAGCAGACAAGTACACAGGCGAAAATGTTCAAACGCTTCGAAAGGACATTTTAAAACCGATGGGTATCGTAGCAGTTAGTAAACAAGAAGAAGTTTGTCTAAAGGACCCTTGTCACATTATAAACGGTGGTTGTGCAGAAATATGTAATTTGGACGAGTATGGAAAAGTAGCTTGTAAATGCAGTACCGGCAAAGTTCTTCAAGACAATGGTCGATGTGTCACAGAGCCGAAAAATCGTGTAAATTGCACTTCCAGCGAGTTCCAGTGTTCCGGCGGAAGTTGTATTGATTACGAGTTGACTTGTGATGGTATAGTTCACTGTCCAGACTCCAGCGATGAAGAGGATAAGTATTGTGCTTCACGCAAGTGCAAAACCAAATTTTTCCAGTGTCCTTCTAACCGATGTATTAACGAGACTAGGCGATGTGACGGGACAACGGATTGTCAAGGAAGTGAGGATGAATGGAATTGCACATGTTCAGTAGACCAGTTCCAGTGTGCAAAGGATGGAAGGTGCATTGATAAGGCGAACCGTTGTGACAAGTAAGTACCCTGTTATGTTATGATAAGTCTACTGGATACATTCTTGAAAAATTGTACTTGATTTTTCAATGTTTTTTCATAGAATCCCAGATTGTATGGACGCTTCGGATGAAATGAATTGTGGCAAGGTTGATTGTCCAAAGAACATGAGTGAGTCTTCAGTAATGGAATTTTATCAATGCGCTAATACAACTGCGTGCATCCACAAATCATGGGAGTGCGATGGTGCAAACGACTGTTGGGATAATAGGTGGGTTATTTGTGTACAATTTTTAAACATTCTGCTCTCAATTAAAAATTAAATGTTAACATTTGTGTCAATTTTTGATTGACGTTTTCAGTGATGAGCAAAATTGCGCTGAAGATATATCTTCAAAATCAAAGAAAGAGTGTCATCCAAATTCCTTCCCTTGTGGAGATGGGACTTGCATTTTAAGGTACAGTTTTTTCCAACGTCATGTTACTGTTAATAAAATGGGTGTGTTGTTTGATTAATTAAAATTATGGTTATCTACAGGGCTTGGGTTTGTGATATGGATATGGACTGTGAAAGTGGAGAAGATGAGCGCAGCTGTCGTATGTTAAATTGAGTTTTTTTTTACTAAACTTTACGTTTTGACTGAACATTGTAATCTGAATGCTAATCTGTTTTATAGAGTATACTTGCAAGCATCAACAATTTGTTTGCGACTCAGGGTGAGATTTTGTTCGTATTTATGTTGATCGATTTTTCAATGTGGGTCGAAATTTTCACTGGAATTTTATTCTTTGCAGGGAATGCATATCTTCAATGTGGAAATGCGATGGTAAGTTAGCCTAGCAAGTTAGCTTTAAATGATGTATAAACTTTTGAATTTTGCATTTAAAGCTTTTGTTCTATTTCAGGGAGCAAGGACTGCTCAGATGGTTCTGATGAGGATGCACGTTGCAATGAAAGAAATTGCGATGACAGGAAACAATTTAAATGTCTTTCGCCAGCGAGATGCATTCCGAGGGAGTACGTTTGTGATGGTAAGTTAAATTCGAGCTAATACAAATTATATAACATAGCTTCATTGGCACTCCAAGACTACGACTACAAGACATTTAATGAATGTGCAGGCGATGAAGACTGCCTCGGAGGAGAAGATGAAAATCCTCCTGAAGGTTGTGCTAACGTCACTCGTACAAGCTACGTATGTTCTCCACACCAATTTCAGTGCAAAAATGGAATTTGTCTTTCTCCTGAATGGGTAAGTAAATCACAAACTTAGGATAAGTTACGATGGTACAAGTATGACATTTTTTGTAAAAAAAACATTACTTTTGTAGGTTTGCGATAATGAAAAAGATTGCCCCGAAGGCGAAGGTACGATACGTAACAATTTTAACCACTTGTTAACCTTATTTTTTAAAAAAACTAACGATGACACCTTTTTGTTTTAGATGAAGAAAACTGTCCAAATATTGATAAATGCGATGAAAAGTAAGTTACCGTAATGTTACCTCTTTTTCTCTTCATTAATCCAAGAAAGCTAAATTATCCCAACTTTTTAAAAATGTAGCAACAGCGATGGCCAACCTTGTGTACCAGTTACATGTGAACAAAATCAATTCAAATGTAATAACGGACGATGCATCAGTTCCAACCGGAAATGTAATGGAATGAATGACTGTGGTGATCTCAGCGACGAGTCTGATACGCTATGTGGAAAGGACAAGTATTGCACCGCAGATACGGAATTCCTCTGCAAAAATAATGTTTGCATTAATGAAACCCTTCTTTGCAACGGTCAAAACGGTAATTCTCAGAGCTAACTTCGAGCATGCATGTCTGCAGTTGTACATATATTCTATAATCCTGTAATATTTTGCAGACTGTGGTGACAGCAGTGATGAACTTGGTTGTGGAATCAACGAGTGTGACAAGCCCCATGATGATCTCAAAGTTTGCCAGCACACTTGCATTGACAAGAAGGTTGGCTACCAGTGTAAATGTTTTAGTGGATTTAAGCCAAGCCCAAACAACCCCAATTTATGTGTGGACATCAATGAATGCGATGAACGCTCTTGCTCTCAAAAGTGTAAAAACTCTTTGGGCTCCTTTAAATGCTCATGTTTACCAAATTACGTCCTCAAGGAAGATGGTGTTTCATGCAAAGCAAATTCGAGTAAGTTTACAAAAAAACTGTAAAAACTAAAATGATTAAACAAAATGCAAGAGTATTAATCACCTCTCGACTTTGGTTTCAGGTGAACCTGTTAAGCTCCTTTTATCTAATCAGTATTACATCCGAATGGTTGACCACTTTGGAACGACAACTCTCCTCGCCCAAAACTTGACTAATGCAGTTGCCCTTGATTACGATTGGGAAGGTGGCTGCATCTACTTTTCAGATGTGACTGCTTTCGGAAGCAGTATCAAAAGGCTATGTATTGACTCCAAGAATAGTTCTGACATTCGATCTGAGGCTCAGCTTCGTGAAGATGTACTCCTCTTACCACTCATTTGCAATTGAAAGCTCGAGCCTAATGATAATTTCTAATGTAATGAATCCCTACAAAATTTTACCATAGACTCTTCATTACATAACTGTTCAAAGCCCGGATGGCTTGGCAGTAGACTGGATTGGCAAAAATCTCTACTGGTGTGACAAAGGCACTGATACTATTGAAGTGTCCCGATTGGACGGAAGTTTCCGTAAAGTATTGATTCACGACAAATTACAAGAGCCCCGTGGTATTGCATTAGATCCTTTGCATGGACAACTATTCTGGACAGACTGGGGGGATGAACCATACATTGGAAGGGCTGGAATGGATGGGTCGAATTTTAAGATTTTAATATCTGAAAATTGTACGGGGAAAGTATATTTTAGACAGAAATATGATTTATTTTTAAAATGATTTACGCAATGGGATGTAAATTTGTTTCTAGTGGGATGGCCGAATGCATTAACAATTTCTCATGAAACGAATGAGCTATTTTGGGCTGATGCCAAAGAGGACTACATTGCTGTTGCTGATTTTAACGGAAATAATAGAAAGACTATACACAGTAGAGGTATGTATAATTCTGGTAAGCCAAAAGTTTTCATTCTTTTACAAATCCTTATTTCCACAAAATTACTATAACAAAATGATCCTAAAACAGTTCACAATCCTACTGCAAAAGTTCATCATATTTTTGCAATAACAACCTTTGAGGATATGATTTGGTGGTCGGACTGGGAAACCAAGAGCGTTGAAAGATGTCACAAGTATAATGGACATAACGAATCTAGAGTAATCACCACCATTCATCGTCCAATGGATGTCAAAGTATTCCATCCTTTCCGTCAACCCGCAAGTATGAAGCATAAACATTTTTGCAGAGTACTGGAGCAGAGCAATTTTTACTGGAATATTTACATAAAATAAAAATTGCCTTTACAGGGCACCCTAATCCATGCGAGAACCGAGGTGGCTGTCAAACTCTGTGCTTACTCAGCCCCGGCGGTGGTGCAGTTTGCGCTTGTCCTGAAAACTTCGTTTTAAGAGACAACCAAAGAAATTGTACGAACAATTGTACAAGCTCGCAGTTTGTGTGCAAAGATACGCTCAAGTGTATTCCATCTTGGTGGGTATGTGACGGTCAGAATGACTGTTCTACTGAAGATCACTCCGATGAGCCAGTCACATGCCCTCCTTTTAATTGCACACCTGGCCAATATCAATGTAGAAGTGGGGAGTGTATACATCCAGCAAGTTTATGTGATGCCAAAGAGGACTGCCATGACGGTAAAACAATATTATGTGATCAACTGATCAATTCCCTTGCTCTATTCTGTAGAACTAAAAATATATGAATGATATATTTATCATATTGCAGGAAGCGACGAAAAGGACTGTGAAAAGGTAAGATATTCTCTAAAATACTAGTCAGTTATAGTTGTCCTGTACAATTTTTAAAAAAATCCTTCAATTTGATTTCCTATTGTCAGCATACTTGCTTCGGAAACCAGTTCAAATGTGAAGGTAATGGAACTGTAAAGTCGTTCTGTATTCCACAAAATCAGCGCTGCGACGGTATGTCTAAAAGTTTTATTGCCTTTTTATCTTTTGAAAAAACGGAGGGCTTTGCAATGGCTAAATTTTCAAATGAAAATAATTCCAGGAAAAGCTGACTGCCCTGGAGGACAAGATGAAATCAGCTGCCAGTCCAAAATCTGCCCTGCAAACCAATATACATGTCACAACAAGAAATGCATTCAACCGGAATGGACTTGTGATTTAGAAGACGACTGTGGAGACAACTCCGACGAAAAACCAGCAATCAACTGTACCCAGCGCTCATGTGACAGCACAACAAAATTTCGATGCAGATCTGGCAAGTGTATTCCCTTATCGTGGCGGTGCGACGGAGAAAAGGACTGCAATGAGGGAGAGGACGAACCAGAAGCATGCTCCAATCCAGAGGAACACCCTTGCGAGCCGACTTACTTCAGGTGTAAGAATCACCGCTGCATTCCATCTCGTTGGAGATGTGACTACGATGACGACTGTGGAGACAACTCTGATGAACACAACTGCGTGCCAAGGAACTGCAGTGAGAGCGAATGGAAATGCGACGATGGGCGCTGTATCAGAAGTACCCTTCGTTGCAACGGAGAATACAACTGCCAGGATCGTTCCGACGAGCAAAACTGTAATACAACTTGTACACCTCAGGATTTCGTCTGTGAAAGTCCCAAATTTTGCATTCATGGAGGATGGAAATGCGACGGGGATGCGGATTGTCTTGATGGGAGTGATGAAATCAACTGTGGCAACAAAACAGGATGTCATTCAGATCAATTCAAGTGCACCAATGGAGAATGTCTTTCCCTTAGCTGGAGATGCGACGGAGAAAAGGATTGCGCTGACGGGTCTGACGAGGAGTCTGACATGTGCAAGAATACAATGTGTGAATCTGGAAAATTCAGGTATGTTCCTGTCAGAATGCTAAATAAAGTATACGCTATAAACAATATGAGTAGATCAATATCTTAATAGGTGCCGATCAAATAATATTTGCATTCCCTATTCGAAGACGTGTGATGGCGAAAACGACTGCCCAGGTGAGCTTTCCTAGAAATGCAAGTACATCTAGTTTCCTTAATTGGGAAAAAATATGACTTTGATTTTAATCTATTATTCACAGACGGGAGCGACGAGCAAGGTGGCATGTGTCCCCAAAGGCAACATTGCCAAAAAGACCAATTCCAGTGTGAAACAAGTCATAAATGTAAGATGTTGATTCACTTACATTTTTAATACAGTGCTTGAAAAATACTATAACTCGAAAAAAATCTTTGGTTTTCAGGTATCAACACAAGTCTCGTTTGTGACTCCTATGATGATTGCTTGGATGGCAGGTACGTAGCTTGTTCTTTTTTATGCTATTTTTGTAGTAAAGTGTTTCGAAATTTTAATGTGAACCTCATTTTTGGTTTAAGTGATGAGGTGGATTGTGTCCCATGCGCTTTTGGTTCATGCTCACACACCTGCGTAGTAAAAAAATCGAGTGGTGTGCTTAAGCACAACTTCACTTGTGAGTGCGCTGAGGGCTACCAAATGTCCCATATCGGGAACAGGTCGTCCTGTCATGCCTTGGGAGAAGATGCATTCATGCTAATTGCAAGAGAAAACCAACTGCTGAAGATGAATCCTGCCAAGCCCCTAGCAGATGAAACGGAAATGCTGATGACTGACTCAGCATTGTATTCCAAGGTGGAATCATTGGATTATCTGCTTGAGGCTGATGGGATGGTAAGAGTGTTTTACACGACAGGCACTCGACGGTCAATTCAAGAACTGCAAATTCCTCCAGTTCACAGTAATAGCTTATCCAGACTGGAGAAAAGAGAAGCTGTACCTAGAATAAAGGATGTGGTAAGTAGCAAAAATTATAAGGCTGGTAAGGTAGTCTATTCTTTTACGAGATAATGAAGTGAATGCTTATTTTATTTAACTTTATTTTTATAGATAACCGGGCTCGATGAGCCGAAAGGTATAGCGATTGATTGGGTTGCAAAACGAATCTACTGGGTGGATTCTGGTCACAGAACGCTTGCCGTGAGTACACTTGACGGAAAAACGAGAATGTCTTTAATTAATAAAGGACTTGTGGAACCGTTTGAAATTGTTGTCGATCCTGAATCCGGGTTAGTATTTTTTTAGATTATTATATTATTTTAACTCGGATAAAATTAAAGTATAATTTTGTTGAGTTTCGACCTTTTAAAAATGATTTCAAAAAAAATCGTCCTTAGTCGCATGTACTGGTCGGACTGGACGGATCAGAAAATTGGAGTTGCCTTCATGGATGGCAGTGGAAAGAAAACACTAGTTCAGTCTCCATGCCCTATGGGTCTTGCGATTGATTATCCTGCAAGAAGACTGTATTGGGCAGATATAAAAAGTCATACTTTGGAGACGGTAACACTGGATGGAAGGGATCGTAGGGTTGTAAAGCGATTCAAAGGAGGTATTGAATTATTCTTAGAGTTATAAGCTATCATCGCTCCGATAATTATTTCAAGGTAGTCAAGTTGCCAATTATTTGTCAAAGGTGACATGAAACCACATCGAATTGATGTATTCGAAGACAACGTATATTTAACGACTTATCACCTCGATAGAATCTATCGAATGGATAAATTTGGTAAAGATGAGCCAGTCCACTGGCTACAAGGAGCATCGGATACAATTATTGTTCAGTCATATAAAAAGCGAAAACGTAAGAGCATTGGGCAAAATTTAAAAGTACATTATTGAAAAAAATTATCACAAGTAACAATGATGCTTTTCTGTTTACCAGTTTCTAACCCTTGTGAAAAAATGGTTTGCCAACATCCTGGACTATGTTTAATTTCTGGAAATAATACAGCCGCTTGTGTTTGTCCTGAAGGAAAAGGGATGCGCACGTCGCTGAATAAAACACACGAAATATTTACTTGCAAATCTGTCGGGGCTGATAAATGTGATTTGAAATGTAAACAAGGTCATTGTGCTCTTGAGAACGGAGTTCCGAAATGCATTTGCAACCCTCTTTACGATGGTTTCCTGTGTGAAGAGTATAGATGCTCCGGATACTGTAAGAACAGAGGAATATGCTATCAAGATGTAATGGCAATCACAATGGAGGATGGAGAAAAGGTTCCGCTCAAGGTATGCATAATAATAAAATAACTTGAATATTATTATAACTCACTACATCCTCATCACATCACTAACCGTAACCCTTTTTAACAGTGCGACTGTCCTCCGGACCACACTGGGGACCGTTGTGAAACCCCCTTTTTGTCATGTAAAGGTCACTGTCAAAATAACGGCAAGTGTAATGAAACAAGCAACACTTGCCTTTGTCCGTCGGGATATGTAGGTCCGTTGTGCGAATCTTGTGACATGCTCAGGTGTGAAAATGGAGGCATTTGTAAGCTTGACTTGAAAAGTAAACCACAATGCCATTGTCCGAAAGGGTATTCAGGGTACAGGTGTGAGAAGTCGATATGTGATAATCATTGTATGAACAAGGTGCGAAAACTGTTTTTATAGTTGAACATTTAAGTAGTTTTCATGCAAGGTCGAAAGCTTGAAACAAAATATCAACTTCATTTTGTAGGGGAAATGTAAAGTGAAAAACGGAAGTCCAGAGTGTAGCTGCTTAACAGGTTACAAAGGGAAGCGTTGTGAGGAAGATATCTGTGAGCAGTTATGTCTAAACGGTGGTATGCTTATTAAAATAATTTATCAGTAAAATGCTTACTATAAATTTGAAGGATAAATTAAAGAAGAAAATCCCTTAATCAATTATCTGACTTAGGTCGGTGTGAACTAACTTTGAGCGGCTTTGCGTGTACTTGTTCTAAACCATTTGTCGGGGTGAGATGTGAGTACAATTTGTGCGAGTGTCAGAAATGCAGTAAAATTAATTCAAAATGCCACTGTCCTCCTAACATAAGTACTCCAGAGGAGTATTGCCAGACTTCAAATAGTTCTTTGGGCATTCGCTGCAAACCCACTTATTGTAAGCATTCGGGTTCATGCGTGATCATTGATGATAAGCCTTACTGTCGGTTAGTAAACATTTAAATATGAACGATATTCTGACGTATATTCGCAATATTTATATAAGACGTTGTTTTATTATTAATTTATAGATGCCCAGAGACTTGGGTTGGAACAAAATGTGAGTTGCCTGCTCCAGAAGATAAGCCTTGTCAGTCATACTGTATGCATGGAGGCATTTGCATTATGCAAGACGTGACAAGAAAACCAGACTGCAAGTGTTTACTTGGCTGGACTGGATCCCGTTGTGAACTGAAAACCGCTTGCACTAGCGGATACTGCTTTAATGGAGGTAACAATTCAATCAACATTACGACTATGATTTTGACAAATTTTGAAGCAAATAAATAAAATGAATAAATAAACAACCATAATATTCCTGTTTATCAAAAAGGCACATGTGTACCCAACACTGACGATTCGCTTGAGCCAACTTGCAGGTAAATCACACACAACTAAAAATCTTTTCGAATGTATCGATTCCTCATGTTGTTATATTTTATATGGACAGCTGCCTGGACGGATTTTATGGAATACGATGCGGAAGTCGAATGAAAACTTCAACCTGGGAAGGGTCGGGAAATGAAGACAGTGGAATAACATGGGTCTTGGTTCTAGTATTTATTGTGGTAGCCGTTAGCGTCGCAGGCTTTTCGGGTTGTATGGCTTACGTCGTGATGAGAAGAAAACAGTATGGTTTCAACCGGTCCGCGTTACCGAGTTCAATTTTTTGTTGTCACTATTTTTTCCAACCTCGTAACGATACCTGCTTGAAAGTTGAATTTGATTTTTACAGTGGTCGACCTTTTATGCACGTACGAATGCACGATGCTGGAACTGTGGAGATAAATAATCCAATGTTTTTGAAGGAGGAAGGTGACGAGGATCATGCGTCTGAGCCAAGTCTTATTTTCGATTCAGATAAGGTTAGTAATTCAGATGTGGCTCGCCACGCAGTGTAAAATATCAAACTACTTTGTATAATTAATTATCCAATAATTTTAAAAAAATTAAGGTTCTCCTGCAAGGGACAAACTTTGCGAATCCCGTCTACGAGACAATGTACAAGGAAGGCGAGTCTAGTGCGGTTAGCGACGAAAAGAAAGGGTTGCTCCAAGGTGAAGATTTTTCATCTTCAGGGGATCATCCATTAGCCGATCCACTAGCGTAAAGTGAAATTAGTTAAGGATATTATACAGAATGAAAACGTTCTACTTCACTATCAAGTTTTACTACTTGAGAAATTATCAACTCAAAAGGATGACACTCTTCACACGTCACCATCAAAACTAGAATCTTTTTAGAGAATTAATTTTTGTTTTTGAAAAGAAAACAGCCACACCATTTCGTACCTGTGTTTCTAATTGTACTGATGACTGTATGAATTGTGTACAGTTTTTTGCTAATTTTACTTGCAAGTAGCTACCATATTGTCCAAGTTTTGAGCAACAGTATACCGTATCCAATTTTTGTCCAAAACAAATATTTACTAACTCAGTCCGTTCCAGTAACTGGCTATAACCATATTATATTAAACCTAATACACTTATATCAATATTTTAACCCTATTTATAATCTACCACATACAAATGTATTATGCAATTTCACACCAGAAATCCCTGTAAATATAGTATTTCACCAAGCAAGACAGCTTTTGTCACTGATGGAGAGGTAAAAAGGATGTACACGAACGTAAATGTAGATCTCCAGTTTTTTTTAGAGTGGTACATATATTTATATAGTCATTCTTTTTTGAAAAAATGATGACTTTTTGACGGAACAGAAATGCAACTGATAATGAATCATGTCTGGTATCTTGTGTATTTTATATGGATTTAAGGAAAGTAATGTAATTTACTAAAACTATCACTGACAGCAATATTTTGTTATGAATGTGACAATGCAAATCATTTCTTGCGACCAGTATAATCCTCACACTTTTAGTATTTTAACTTCTGTATCACATGCCCGTAAAGAGATTTGTTTTATATATATATATTCTCATGAGACTACTTACTTATAACTACTAAACATTGTGTGAATATTGTTGCACGTTAATACATTGTGTGAATATTGTTGCACGTTAATACATTGTGTGAATACGTACGTTACATATATGCAGCTATAGTTGACTATACAAATGAAGTATCTGTATTATCGCAGAAGAGGAAGGAGTTAGCGGATAAAATCCGGATAAGGCTGTAAAGGAAAAAAAGGTTGTAATTTTTGTGACAAGAAACAAAAAAGGTTTCATATCAGCATCAGTTTTTTTGTAATTCTTTTAAAAATATTGTGATACATACGAGATTTGTACAAGGATAAAGGAAAGTTTTTTGTTGGATTAAACTGCAGGTTGCTCTTGAATCTTACGTATAATCTTATTATAAGTTTATGCTTTATTTTGTTTGAGAAAAGAGAAAGCTAGCAAATAAAGTAAAAAGATAGCAAGTGAAAGAGATATCAGTTGGAACGGATATATAGTTTTGCCAGAATCTAAAAGTAACGTAGAATTTTTTAGTTCAGAGAACTGCATTTACGAGTTTGTTATGGTTTGTCAAGTACGATATATTTAGTGTAGTAAATGAGAAATGGCATATAGCTTGTAGTTTGTAGTCATTGTATGTAAAGTACGGAAATTGAAAGATTACTCAATAAATCACGATCAACTCTTTTTATCCGAAGGAAATTTTTGAAGACGAGTCACTTCTTTATTCCATTTTTGATACAGCACTTAAGGATACGGACATGAACTCATATTTAATTTACAATATTCATTTTGGTTTCACCACCCGTTTATACAACACAGTCGAATATATATTTCAATCTTACCTGGATTATTAGTGTGTGCGCTTCAATGTAATTTTTATTTTTAGTAAGGTAATACTATATAGTATATATCTGCTACATTTTGTTGAACGGCAGTTTAGGTATTTTAACGAGAACGAATATTGGTTCAATTACAAAAGCGAAGTAGTACATATTAACGCCAACTAACTTACAACAATAAGGCTACTACTACTACACATACTACTAACTACACTACAATCAAATACGTACCTATTGTCGTTGAATTCAATTAGTCTTGAGAATGCCTTGATAATTTTTTAGCGCCTTTTGGATTGATTTCATAATTAATACTCTACTTGGCATGGGTGAGAGAGGAATGAAGCAATTATTGTTTTTTTATCAAGGAGCAAAACTCACAGTCATTTTTGAGTTATTTAGTAAACTCACACATCGAAAAATGTTTATCTACAACCTATCAATACAATAATGATTATTTCTACTACATATATACTACTACATTTTTCAGACAGTCAACAAATCTCTTAAATGTCATTCTTGAAACTTTAACTAATTACACTTTCCTTCAATATAGTAAGATCCTCTTCTCAATTGTCTTTCTACAAATAGGACATTCTGATATCCGATCCCCGCAACTTTGACAAGTTCCATGTCCACATAAGAAAATCTACATGAGAAAATAAAAGGAATGAGTATCTCTCCTCCAGAAAACGAGCACCTGTCTGTTCGAAAATATAATCTTACCAAATTCCTCAATCGATCCATACAAACAGGACAACAAGTTTGCTCCTTAATATCCAAAAGCTGTTGTTGCAACTTTTGCACATCGCTATAGTCCTTTGTCCCATTATTCAGGAGCTGCGCTTGATTACTATTATAACCATGGGCAGCCGCAAGAGCAGCATTATTTGCATGTGTGATATTATCCGGAGACACGGGTGGCGATAAACCACCTCCGATAGTCGCATGTGAGCTCAAAAGATTAGTATCCAATCCTGGAGAAAGGTTGGACGGTGCGACCATAGGTGCAGTGTTGTTACTACAATTTAAAGCTGCTGCGGCAGCAGCCACATTAGAATTACTAGTCGTTGTGTTGTTGACAGACGGGGACACAGCTGCAACCGTAGTTGCAGTTCCTGCGGATGTCGCATTAGCATTATTGTTGTTCACACTACTGTTGCAGTTATTACTCGTAGAACCTGGTGGAACAAGGCTCGTTGTTGGAGGCGTTAGCACGACAAGGTTGGAAGCAGGCTTTGTCACTCCCCCAACGCCCTGCTGCTGTTGCTGTAAAGTATTCCCAGTGGAAGATCCGACCAGCACAGAGCTCATTCTGTCGATTGGAGAACGGCAAGTAACACACTTTTTCATGATGCTAGCACAGTTTGCACAAGCACAGATGTGACCACATGGCTTGAAAACGATGGTTGCTCTTTGATCCGAGCATACCAAGCATTCCTCAATCTGAAAAGAAAGCAGACGAGGACGATGAGAGTAATATATTTATCATCATTATTTTCACAAGTATTTTTTCCTCGGCTAAATTAAAATTCTCCTTGACAAGCACATTTTTACGCCATTTTTCATAGTCATCTTGCACGTCTATCATAATTCATTTTGTACAGCAAGCTAAATTTTTCTCCAAGATTCTTTACAACGATATCATCATCCATCTCACCCAAAGTTCACTTACTCTAGATCGGCTCACTACTGGAGAGCGACATAGCAAGCATTTCTTAACCCTTGACCCACAATGCTCACAAGTCACACAATGGCCACAAGGTCCAAATACCACTTCCCTAGGTCCATCTGAACATACCATACATTCATCTCCAGCTTCGCTTGGATCCAAACTTGGAGTTGGGCTTTGAGCCTTTGCCGCTCCATCTTCGTTCTGATTCGTCCTAAAAGAGATTTTCGTTCAGTAAAGAAAATGTAATAATAAGACTTTCTCTACGCTCCTCCGCTTACATCAAACACACACACACACAGTTTACATAATTGTGATACTGGAAACGAGTAAAAACAACGAAAAAGATCATAATACCCAACAACTCAGCCTCATACAAAACATCCTAATATCCCATGTACACACAAAGGGCAGGGCAACAAAACATTTTACTCTATTATCACATTACTTTCAACAACTTTCCAGAGTATTATACTTTTAGCATCCCATTATCTCCTTCGTTTAGACCACCATCCATCCATATTTCATTCAGATCAACACATCACACATCCTCATACGAACAATTTCTCCGTCTCGTTGCAAACATAACATGGGGATTTTTTATACATACATCGTTGTATGTGGATAGAGAGCCACCACACGATATCATTGTCGAGCCGCCAGGAGCAGAGCAACTTTGATAATATTTATGACACCGTATAATACAGAGCATAAGCCGAGTGAGGAAATAAAAAAAGAGGTGATATATGCACTAAATGTGACAAAAATTTCAACTCTCTCCCACTCACCCAAACTAATAATGCATTTATAAAGGGGAGAACGACAAAAAAGAGAAGAAAAAAAATCCCAACGATGCTGTTCTCCCTTTTGTATGTATATATATTACAAGTTTCTTCTTGAGAGCTTCCCCATTTCTTTCCATATGCATAGGAACCTGACAGAGAAAGAAAGTGGAGAAAGCCTTGATAAAAAAAGGAAGGAAGGAAGGAAGAGACCACTCGGCGAGAATCACTACGAGTGTGGAAGAGTGGGTATCCCATCCACACAAGTTTGTCTCAGCAAAGAGTTCCTCAACTCGAATAAAAAAATAGGGGAAAAATACAGTTTCATTCCTTCTCATCCTCCTTTCCCTTCTATAGGTATTTCCCTTCTTATGAGAGAATCCAACACGTAACAGCGTCTGGAGGAGAGAACAAACGTGGAATAAAATAATTCATCAAGAGAATACAAGAGGGAAGAAGACAGATAGCCCCATAAAAAGTAAAAACTATTCTCCTCTTTTACGCTCCACTTCAATTCTCCTCAACTCCTGTCTTCTCCTTCTCTCTTGGTCTCCTCGTGCAAGAAAAAAGGAGCACACACTCACAAGAGTAGACTACAGAATAAAAAGGAGGACTACACATAATGAAACGATATGCTCTCTCTACATTACAGACTTTCTAGGAGAGGATCTTGTAGAGTCACCTTCTCGAAAAAAGGATGGATAGTAAAAACTTTATACTGGCACTCCTTCTCCCGTATCCCACCTCTCACACAACTACCCCTTCCTTCCACCTCATTCTTGTAAGTTTTTCCTACGTTATTTGAACACACTGCCACAGCCTATCTCAAAGTCCCACAGAATCCTGAGGAAACACTTTTTTCCCCTTGTACGATTTCCATTCCAAAAAACTTTCTACTACCATCACGAGACGAGTCCGTGAGCGTGGAGCAACCATCATCCTCATTCGTACCCCCATTACTCGCACCATCCGAATATATGGGATGGCCAACTAGATTCGAATACATTTCATGGAAACACAACTTTCCCCAAAAAAATAACTCTTTTCAATGTGCCTGACCAGCAAAGCAAGTAGGAGGAAGAAGAAGAAAAAAACGTAGAAAAAAAAGTAAAAGTAGAGTCGAGTAAAAAATAAGAAGGGAAACAAGAAGAAAACTAGGAGGGAACGGAAGAGACGAGAATGAACAAGGAAATATGTATGAGGAGAAGAAAAAAATAGGAGAAAGCCGCTCGTCTTCTTGGTGAAAGTTTGATGGGGAAATAGTTGGGAAAGGAGTCGTCGACGGATGAAAGAGTAAAGAAAAAATATTGTAGGGGAAACAAGTTACAAGAGGCAAAAAAGTAAAGTAGTCACGGGGAGATGACCAAATAAGCGTTCATAGAGCAAAGTTGGGAAAATACTAGTACAATGTGTCCATCCCATTTTTTCATGCTTTTCATATAACTAACACGATTTCATACATGCCCTACAATGAAATAAGATGAGCTGGGATGGTGACTTGGAGATGGATAGAGGGTAATAATGGCAGCTAACTGGGGAGCTTGTAGCAGTCAACTCGTCTTTTCCTTTTGGGGAGAGGCTAAAAGCGTTTTTCCTCATGTCTCTCTCCTTTCCATCTTTTTAGTTTTCCATGTTATTTTTTTGCTTGCCACTTTGTTTCACAACTTTTACCCTTTGTAGAAACTCATAACCCCAAACAGAAGAAAAAAATTGATGTGTGTGTTTTGTTAACTTTTTATGAAATCAGCAAAAGTCAAAATGAAAACTTACGTGACAGTACTACGTTCATTACGAGATTGTTGGAGGGCGCGACACAAGTTCGGATCTGGAAAATTATCATCCATTTTCATATTAGCCAATTTAGTAGACGAGGAGAACAAATACAATTTAAATTAAAACAGGGAAATGAAAACACGAATGAATTTTCCGGTCCGCATTTCCCACCATGATATACATTGAAAGTTGACTACAGTTTTAGTGTACATTCCCTTTTCCACTTACCCGGACAAAGATCAAGAGCGCATTGAGATTTCTTATTACGAATCGTCATATCAGCCCCATTTGCTGCTAGAAATATAGCAATAGAAGCTGAAGACTTTCTATCCGAGGCAGCCGGACCCAATCCAATGATAAACTTTTTGGCCAGGCGACAAAGACCGGGAAAAAAAGAAAGAAAAACACGTTGAGAATATAAAAAGCCAAATTGCTTTCCACCATCATTCCTCCTTCCAGTCATCATCTTCACTTTGCACGCAATTCTCTGATTCAATACATATGGAATCAAGTATAAAGTGAAATACGAGAGAAAAAACGAATACACAAGTGGCAGGACCTAACACCAATTTTTATCCTTTTTCTTCATTCTCTCTCAAATCCATCTAGACAAATACAGGACCTCTCTATACATACATAAAGCAGTTCGACTGACAGAGTTTCAAATCAACTTAGTACAGTTTTGCTTTCTCTCCTTTACATCACAACCATACAATATACAAATTCCCGTTTATTTACAGCAGTTGAACGTTCTCACGAGTCAAGAACGGAAGGGTCACAAGTGCACAATTTTATGATCATTCCCTTTCTACAAAAAATGTCTACTATATTCCCTTTTTCTTTTTTCTTTATTATATTTCCACATATTTCTCTCATCTTCATTCACTTTCCTTTCGTTTGCACACATACACATACAACATAACTTTTACAAAAGGCAAAAAAAGCAATAAAGATCTTGACGGTTGGGCGGGCACCGACAGTACCGCCCCATCATATCATTTCATTTTCTCCTACTTTCTCATGCATGAATACATATCCCTTCGTCCATATGCACACATACATAATATGACTTTCTCTCCACTATACATACAAATTCCATCCCCGATTTCAACAACTCCTCTATTTCCACTCTTTATGTCTTGCAGTTTTTTCTCCCTTAATTCCTTCCCAAGTCCCTAGCAGATGAAGTTAAGGAGGCTTACGACATCTCCTTTTCGCACATTTATATCTACTCCAGTAGTACAAACATAAAAAGCAATATTATACGTGTGTGGAGTGGGAGCTCTCTTCGAGAAATCCTATCATTATTACATTTCCTCAATAAATAAAACATATCGACTCAATTAACATCAACAGTCATCACGAGCTCCATTTTCCTCTCGTCGTCTCCATTTTCATTCTCTCTTTCTCCCTCCTTTCACCGAGGTCGAGAGAGGAGGAGGAGAGAAAAGAGAGGATGCAAAAAGTCATTATAGCAAAAAGCAACATTGAATTCAAACAAGACGACATACACAAACATTCTAAACCCTCAAATAAATATATGTATATATAAGAAGCACAAGCAAAGTTTACAAATAGATACAACACACACACTCGTACAAACTGTAAACGAATCAGGGAGACAGAATAAGAGAGGAAAAGGATTTTTGCCAAGTGACTTTTACTCTCCTTCTGTCTCTCTCCCTTTGCATACAACAAGTAATTCCATTAGTCAGATCAAGTTCCTTTCTCTAGAGAGATAGGCAAACAACATAATATCTACAGGGAGCAAACACATTTACAAGTACACCTATTACAAGTCGGAGAATCAAAGAATCAAAACTATTTAGAGGAGTTGTAGTCTCATCTTCCCTCGAGAATTGTCAACGTCTTTTTCCCAAAGAAAATCTAAATGTCTATCTGATAGATATATAATTCCTATTATTGAGGAATCTCAGATGGGATTTGGTATATAGATTCTGAAGAGGATATGGAAGCAATATAAAAAGAAATGTTGATGGGGAAGAAGGAGTCTTAAAATATAATTTTCTATCAGTCTCAAAAAAAAACGAAAATCGCTTGTCTTTACAATCCATATAACGCAACATAGTAGAGAATACATATATCAAATAATTTTCTTTCCTGTTTTCCCATCATCACTGAAAGAATGTTGACAGGAAATGGATCAAAATAATACTTAGAAGAAAAAACGACGTAGTAAGCGCCAATGGGAGAGGTAAAGAAAAAAAGGAAATAATATTTTTTTGACATGGAAGATTCCTGAACCCCATGACATGGATGATGAGAACGATGATATGAGAGTCGTAACCAGTTAGAAAAGATTGGAGAAATATATTACACTTCTTCATAGTGATACCTTTCACTTTTTTCCTACAAAAGGGAATAAAAACCTATCGAGATTTCTTCGTTTCTGCTAGCTTCGCACTTTTTCATTTGAGAACAATCTCATTTATATCCCACCAGAAAATGAGCATGAGTGCAAACCTGCTTGAAAAACCCATTATATTTTTTTCTTATTACTGCCACTTTAAATAGTTAAAAAAAAGCCTTCAAGCAGCTCCATACGATGGAAACGTCTACCATAAAATATACCTGGTTTACTTTCCACGCATATTTTTTCACTGCATAATTTACCATTTCATATTTACAGAGAAAAACAGGTTTCCACTTTCATCTCTTTCTCCCTGCGTACCGAAACAAACCTAAAAAGAGTAGGAATGCGTTCCGAGAAACTTATTTTTTTACCTTGCTGACATCCTGATGAACATCCTGAAGCTGGCGAAGCTGAGAGAGAGTGTGATGACGCAAAGCTTCATGAAGTGGGGTATCTCCATCCTTGTCAGCTAAATTGAGATTTGCACCCGCCCGCACCAACAGCTGCAACAAATGATATCAAGAAAAAAATATAATGCTCGTCTTGTGTCCCAGGGTGTATAATAGTACGAAAGAAAAAAACTCTCTGCACTGAAAAAAACTTTACCATGTTTTACCAAACAAAAAGAAACAACACCACTTGGAGCAGGGTAGTTACTGCCATAAAAAATCTCAAACATATCATGTACATAAAATTCCCGATATAATAATAATGATGATATTCCTACCCTTTCCTCTCTCTTATAGGCTACTTATCTTAAACTTTTTTTCACCATCGGCTACCCCACCACACGCTCCTAGGGAGCCCCACAAGAAAAAAACAGAGCTCTATCACAGAAAAAACGGAGGAAAACAAGTATAAAAAAGTGAGTGTGGAGCAAGTCGTTAAAAGTTGAAAAGCATCAGTAGGGATCCATTCAGGTTCATATAGACTACATTTAAGGAACATGAGATGACATCACATCACCACTTTAGCTTCAAACCGTATAAGGTAAAAAAACGACAGAGTAACTTTATAGCACAGATACACAGATAAGTAGCAGGTATACTACTAAAACATTTTCTTTGCTTTTTTTATATCGTATTCACTTTTACTTTTTACCCATGACTTGATATTTCCTCTCCCAGATGGTGGCTTTCTTTCAAGAAAAGGATATTTCTACACAACCTGAGATCATTCAACTATCTCTCTTTTACTTGTTTTATGAGATCCATTGTAAAACATTATTAAAAATATGGAGACCCTACTTCTGCTTCTAGTGGATGATCCTCTGGAAAATATAAATGATTTGAAAATATTGGCTAGAGGAGAGAAACGTAAAATGAGCAACATGCTGTGGTCCATGGTCTTTTACTATGATATCAAGTGAAATAATTATAAAAAATTCTGAGAAAGGAAAATGCATAGGGAGATCCTTTGTGTATGATTATAATAATCATTACATCCTTCCCTTTTGAGAATCCTTGAGTAACTCAAGAGCATCCCTGAAGCTAGTGAAAAGGGGATTATAACAACTTGAGTGAATAGAACGGATTAACTGTCCTACTAGATGGATGAGTGTTATCGAGGTGCACGTAGCTCAGCGTAAATAATAAATTGGAGGAGTTGGAGAAAACAACCTATTTTAAAAACATGGCAGTCAGCCGTAAAATGGCGAACATAAAATGTGTACAAGACATGTACACATACTTCCTCTCAAAGTCAAAGTTAAAAAGAGATGAGAATGCAGAA
>JAHZNA010000767.1:0-10290 GCA_027743935.1 Sinodicranocentrus sp. ZH6 | reverse complement strand
TTAAATCCCACAGTGAATTCAAGTCAATACAAAGTGAATGAAAAGAAAACATTGGAGTAGCATATGAATTGAAAGCCACTGGAAATAACTGGGAAAAGATGCTACGAGCGCATTCTCACTCGATAAAGATTTTCTAGGTCAGAGCAGCCCTGCATCTCTTGAGACTTTTGAACTCCAGTGAATCAATCTAAAAAACAATTAAGCCAGCTGGAAACAGAGCAAAACTCAAGAATGAACAAAACACAAAGCACACTAATGCACATTTTTTGTGCAAACTTCAAAACACTAAAAGGATTTTCTCTATAAAAAATCTCAACATTCCCCGCCGTGCATTTGCAATTTTCTGACGTTTTCCTTCCTCCATATTAAACTTGCCAAAAAAGGGTTGGTGGTATTCAATCGACAAATACATGTTCACAAATGCACAAACTTTGACAACAACTAACAGTGGGCGGGGAGTGGCAGAGGAAAAAAATCGGAAAAATGTTGTCAGAATAAAAAATAGCATGAGAATGTGGAACAAAAACAGAAAATGATCCTAAAATCACTTTCCCTTTTTACTTTCCCTTTCCCAATCTCAATCCCAGACAAGTCATCAATGACCAAAAAAATAAGTATTACTCTTTGGCGTCACTCATACTCTCCTCGTCATCTTCAGAAATGAGAGGATCCATTTCCCTGTAAGTTATTTTTTGTCCAGTATTTTTTCAATTTTTTTTCTCGCATGTAATGTTCCCCGTCCAGCTGATTTCTTTCACTTGTTTTCTTCTTCCATTCTTATGATGTACCACCTCCAGGCAACTTTTTCTTCTTTATTCGTGCGTACAAATTTTTTCTCCGAAAACCCCAAAAGATCCACTTTTCTAGTGTGATGACGCCTTCGTGTGTGGTCGTCAAGTTTTAGGATTCTCGCACTTTTTTCGTCTTCTTCTCTCATCCACCTTATTTATTTGCTACATGACCGGTGAAAACGGAAAGACTTTTATATTTTTATTCCTCTAAGGAAAACTCGGATTGGATTGTGGGCACGTAGGATAAAAAAAATACAGATTTTATATATAATATTTTCTCTGCATTTTTTTTGTACATACGGATCACCTTTTATGCTCTCCCCTTTATATATAAGCTTGTAGCATTTTTTATGCTACACTAATAGTAATTTCGCTATCGGGCTTTTCCTGTTTCAACTTGTGTGTGTCGGTTGAATATCTCTCACTGTATATTTTTTCCCATGCAAGAACAAACTCAAGCTTGACGATTTGAAAGGATGGAAAGGAGAGCACAAAGGATTATTAAGTTTATATCGATATAATAATACTGAGAAAATGGGATAAAATGGTATAGAAAAACGTAGTATAAAAATTCAGCCCATGGATGAAAAATGACCATTGCCAAACCACTAAGAGGAAATTTCCTTACGTTGTCCTAATGGATTTGGCAAGAATTTCTTCTTCTTTTTTCTTCGTAGATCCTCGTCTGTCTTTTCTTTCATGGTTTTGTCTAGGTGGAAGGATGTACAAGGTTCGATTTTTTCTCTCTTCAATACAACTTTCACTTGAGGATCTTTCATCCCATTCTTTTATCTTAAGTTTTGCCTTGTCTTGTAACTTCCTTACACGTAAAGTTATGTTTTGAATGTGGTATTACGAAAGAGAGAAAAATAGGAACAAAGTGAACTCCATAAAAGATGTTATGCATGAAAGGGATGGCGAGAAAAATAGATCGGATTCGTGACGAAAAGGAAGAAAAAAAAACTTTTTCATGAAAGGATGCAAGCACGAGGCTGTGCGGAGAAAGAAAAGAGCCAAAACCCAAGGACAATCAAGAAAGAAATATGAATGGATCCATGTGGGTGTGTAGGTTATCACTTATTCCTCTTCTTTCATAGATACTTTGCCATCTTACAAGTCACAATCATTCAAGTCTTCTATCACAGTAGGTGGTCTTTTTTTGGCTTGGCATATATATACATGTATACGAGGGAGAGAAAAGTGAATTTTTATTAGGTTTCAAATTTTTTCAAGAGTTTCATTCTACTTTCTTCAGACAGGGTTGAAATATATGAGCGTTTTTCCTTTTCCCCCTGATATCCTCCAAATGGGAAAATATTTCTGAGAAATATCCCCCTAATACCTAAATTAGCTCATAACATAAAAATATGCTTAAGCATATTACCTCAAAGTGTCCCATTACGGATGAGAATGGAAATAATTTATTATGGACAAAAACATTTCATTTCCCTTTATGCAAATATCGATTCTTTAAAGACACAACCGGCTGTTGTGAAATAAATGTTAGTAGAGAAGAGAGAGTCGCAGCTGAAAAGACGTGTAATAAGGTCAATGGAAAATGTTTCTTGAGGGAATCTTCCCTCGTCCTAAAATCTACAATTCACTAAGGAGGAGTTGAAGAAAATATCAAGATAAAAGCGTAATGTTTTTTGTGTCTGTTATTCCTCCCTCTCCATCTCATTCACTCCGACGAGACGCTTTCGCTCTGTTATCATAAATTAGAAACGATCCTGTGGGAATTGAAAGGAGATGCTGGAGATGCAATCTCTGACTGAAAAGCAAAATGATGCTAGAAGGAAGCGAGAAGTTGAATCTATTTTGACGCTCTTTAAGTGTTTGCGGTAATGGCCGCAGAGTTTCCAGAGAGTTGAGCATTTCTTTTTTCCCGAAGAGGATGATGATCAGTTGTATTTGTATTGGAAGGATGGGTCGTTTTGAGAGGATTGTTATGTTCGTAATAGTCTTTTGGTTTGGGTTACATGCCAACTCGAACCTTTGGGTTGTCTTTTCATGCTCTAGTTACGCGAAGAAAAAATTTTTAAGGAAAAAATGCACAATCCAGTCGTTTACATGTATTGAATTTCGAAATGGAATTTACTGATTTTTCTCAAGCGCTTTTGATTGTTCTGATTTCTCTCACTTTTTCTTGGTTGGAAATGATTTATAGAATGTGTGAGCGGAGGACGAGGATTGAATAAAATATTAACTTGTGTGCCATGTTTACTGATCACCTTTGACATTTCTTTTGGTGAAAGTGCCAGTTGAAAAAAAACAGAAATTCTAGTTTAATTATTCACGTTGCCTTTGTTTATTCTCGAAAGGATGAGTTGAAAGTTGTTGAGAAATTTCGGGCTCGAAATGGCCATTCCCAGGAATTTATTCGAGTTTGAAATACTTAAATCCAATATCACGTGATATCCTCAGCTTTTTCCCACATCCTATTTGTTACAGCAAGATAATGTCATTTGGCTCAAATACAAGTTAAAACTTTCTCAACTTATCAATCCCTCAACTTTTTCTTGGCTTTAGGGGCTAAGACGGTATGTGATTTGGGATACATGCTTTATTTTGTCTTTGGTCTTTCACTAAAAGTTTTTTTTCTTCCTGTAAATGTGAACTTTTTTTAAAGCCATTTGACTCCCTTATCATTACTTATACAAGTTCAACAAGATATTTTCCCTTATAAATAAGTACGCACACACAAAAAGGAATATTTTTCCCTCCAACAGTTATTGCATTAGATCGCTTTTTCCATGTATGTTTTTTCATTGGATTTGTGAAACTAAACCTCTCCTCAACTCTAAAGCTGGCGATGAAAGGAAGAAAAGTTAAGAAAAAGATACAAGTGGGCTTATGAGATTACCAGTGATACTCACTCATAGTCAGCACTAGCGTTTTTCTCTCTTAAAGATAAATACACCCTTTCATACTTGAGCTTTTTCTCTCATACAATATTTGTGAGAGTTGAAACTTTGCTTTTCCACAACAATTTTCCGTCTTGACCAAACAAATTCCTTTTTCGGAATGAATAATCTTCCCTCTAGTTTGCTTCCTCCCATTTCACGGAATATATTATTTTCAAGAGAAAGAAAATAAATTGTAGGCGAGAGCTGGATTTCAAGTGGCGTGCGGAAAAGTACATTCTCCACAGGAAAAAATCCTCAGTTTTTCCCAGTTGTAATTTGACTTGCTAATAATATACATTGTTGAGCACACGATACGTTCTCCTATAAATTTGCAGCAACAAAATCATCATGATGATTACAGCTGGCTTTCCCCTTAAACTTATAGTTTAGGAATCACAAGGATTTTCTTTTGTGTCCAGAGGGTATTTTCACTTTTTCTATTATGGAAAATAAATATATATAAGAACGACATAAAAAAACTTTCCGCTCTTCCGCTCCCCTTTGCCAAAAGAAATACGTACAATTGAAGCACTTGAGAAAGCAGAAACTGTAGCTTCAACTTTCCATAGGATGCTAGTGAAAGTATAGAAAAGAGACGGTTTACCCGGTTTCCGTCTATTTTTTCCCAAAAGTTTACTTTACTCTTGTGTTTGTCATCGTCTTCGAGTCAAGTACTTTCACCACGGCTGGACCCTGCCACTGTGCGACTCCAGTGTTTGCTTAATATTTGAATGAGTGCAATGTTTATGTTGAAAGTGAAAAAGGAATATTATCCCCGTGGCAAAAGTCGTCTACAGCGGAATAAAATGCAATTCACATTTTGGCAAAGTCTCTCTCATCCCGACATTGTTGTCTCATCTTTCCATTCTTGGATGTTACAATGAAAGGAAGAAGGAGAAAAAATATCTGAAAAGGAAAGCCTCAGTCTGTTTTGCACTCTACTAGAGACCCTGTCTCCTACTTTTTCCGCCCTTTTTTCCTAGCTTTCTTTCGTAGTTAAGTTGTTTGAATGTTCCAAAGTATATTTTTTTTCTTTGATAAGAAGATTTGTTGGTGGATACATAGCTTTTTGGCATAGAAAATACACAAGAATGCATTTACTTTGCTGTCGCTGTAAAAAAAACTTTTTGGTCTTACCCAACCTGATAGCTTTCGAATACAAATATTTGTTTACTTTTCCTTTCTAAGAAAGTTACTTCATGTAAATATGCTGATAGTGTCCTTGCCTCTTTTAAAGTGCAAGTCTCACTCATCCATATTACTTGGAGTATTTAGAGCAAAAGTAAGTCGTGAATTTGGCTCTTCTTCCTTGTCCCACTTTTTGGCGGAATGTGTCGAATGCAAATATGTATCACAAGGTATAATGTGCACTTCCTCCCATTTCACTCCAGGAGGGATATAATGATCAATATAAATTGCAAGACTTTTGTAAAAAGTGAATATAGTTTTTAATAGAAAAGAATGCATTTCTCCACGAGCGGTTTATGTAGATAGTAAAGTTGTCACAAGCTATAGCTGTGTGTTTTCTCTTTTTGAAAATGTAAGTCACGAACTTTCTCCTCGTATCACTTTTAATAATTTTTTCCTCTGTCGTAAAGTATGAAGAAAAACAAACCAAGATATCTTCTTTATTATGAATGCACACGTGCACTGTATTATAAAGTAAATTTATGCATGTTTTTTTTATATTCCATTATTGCCACTCGAAAACCCATCCAGGTTCTTGTCACAACTACAACACAACACTTTTTTTCTCTGTTATTTCTTGTGAGCTAAAAAGAATATTATAGAATATATATAAATTTGTTGTAGTCATTGTATTCATTTACATAACGTTTTCAACAGTTACCCATACACTTTTTTTATTTTCTCGCTATAATAATAAATACATGTCAAGTGTAATCTTTCAACTTTTTTTCCTCTCAAAAGCTTTAGAAACTCCAACGTCTAGTTCACTATGTAATAAATCCAACGTGAACATCCTCGTAAATGAGTTCATTCTCGCACAGTTTTCTTTAGTTTAGATAACATATATAAAGAACATAGAGAAAAAATTCAAAAGGGAGAAAAGAACTACGGTAATTGAAAACTGTCATGAAAACATTGTATTATTTTTTGGGGGCAGAGAAGTATGTCGTCTTTTCTGAGGTATTGCTCTCCAGCTTTCTTTGTAGATGAAACCGGTCCTTGTCCACTGCTACTTTCACCGCCCACTTCTACTGCCATACCTTTGAAAAGAAAGAGAAAAAGGGGTGAGAAAAAATTTGAGGAATTTTTCAATTCAAAAAATCTCATGCCAAAAAGTATTCTTTTCAATGTTTGCCATGAGTTGTAATAGATTTCAATGGGGAACTTGTCGTGAGACGATAACCATTTGCCAGAATATAAATATAAAATATTTTCCTCAACAGTTCTTTGCTCAACCATCGTGTAAAACTAATGAGCGTCTTACACGAAGAAAGTTAACAATTCATTTTATTTGCTTAGTCGTCCATACATTTTTTTACGTCTGGTAAGGAGCCGTTTGAAACTGACTGCTTCCGTTCATTATTATGCATATCGTTCCAAGGAGCCGTGACGGAAGATGAAAGGTTGATTCCGAGAAGGAATAAAAGAGAGAGAGAAAACAAAAGGAATATTGATTCTGATAAGGTAGTTACTAGACATATATCAAGGTATAAAAGAAATGTGAGTATTTTTTTTTGCTATTCCAGGAAAAACGTTAGTGAAAGGCTGTCAGGATGTTAATAGCATGATGAGTAGAATAAGATTGGCAGTGTGAGTTTTTGTAAGTTTTATTAAGGAATCCACGTCTTGAAACTTTTACTTTATTCTCATATGAAATTTTTACCTGCTCGGCGGTGGCGCTGGAACCATCATTTGAGGTAAGGACAAGAGCAGGACGGTCGACTCAGGTCTGCCATAAATAATTTGACGACGACAAAGGCCACCACTCGGAAAAGAATTTTAATGATGGCTAAAACAGAAACAAGAATGGCACGACTCCCGTGGAAATTTTTTCCAGTGAATATGTGATACACAACTATAAGGGTCTCAATCAAAGTGTACAAGTTGAGCATATGAGCTCCATAAATCCACAGTTGACAATTTCCCAAAACTGTCTCCGTTTCGCCCGCCAAAGACAACACCTACGTGGGGAAGGAATTCACACAAAAAACAAAGCACATGTAAGCGACACCCATTTTCACAGTTCAGGAGCAGAAGAAGAAGAAGAAAAGTTTGAAGAAAACAAGCAATATTTTTTATTCTTCACAAATACACATATACACACATAAGGATATATATCTTAAGGATAATCCTGTTTTCCCATTCAAAAAGAAAAAAAACACAAGATAAGCATTCACATTTTCTTTCAGTGGCAGTCAGAGACCGAATCTACATGAGACTAAACAATGCCAACAACAGAGAAAGCAATTTACGACTTCCACATCACACAAAAACCATAACACTCCAGGTTTTCTTGGAACTCTTGTACTCAACTTTTTCGTGGATTTTTTACTCCTCAGGCACCAAATGACAATTCCACTTTGATATTGTTGTATATCATGCAAAACAACATTTATATAGTTCCATACTATATAGTCTTAGCTTTTGGGTGGCCTTCGGTGATCTTTGGAAAAATTGTTTTCCCTGATATCCCAAACATACTCGACTTTTATTTCATCCTCCGACCCACATATTTTCCCTTTGTGAAAAAGAGGCATGCATCGAAGCCACGTAGAAATACTCATCTTTATCTTTATACCGCATGCATACATATAATATCCGATCTTTGTATTATTTCCGCTTCCTCAAACATTCTAATAGGATGTGGCGTGAAGCACATTTATTCATGACACTGACTGTCAAGAGAAAGCGATTGCATGCATGTTTACTTGCAAAACACTGCTGAGCCATGAGTGCTCATATATAATGCAAAAGGATGGGAATCCAAAGTGATATGCATTTTATTTATTCTTGAGGAGAATAAAGAAAGTTTCATGAATCATGCAATACAATTATTCTTTAGGAAAGCTGCACACTTATGAGGGAAGGGATAAGGGATGCAATATTGGTCGCATGTCACTTTTTCCACAAAAAATCCTCTTGAAACAAGCCTTGGGAAAGTGGAGAGAAAACACTCAAGAAAATCATCTTTCTTTGGCAAAAGCCTTCACAAACATTACTGATGTGAATCTTTCCGAAAATGGGGAAAAGTTTTTGCAAAAACAGATTCCTCTCCAGGTTATTACGCAATGACAAGAGAATATGTACATATTATTTACTGAAGAAATATGGGGATTTCTTACACTGCAACATTTTCTTCCGACAAGGCTTTCTCGAAAAGGTTGATAAAAGTTGATTTCCGAGCAGATGTATATAAAAAAAGGATACGGGTGATGATGCCGAGTTGAGTTTTCTCAAGTGCCAAGAAATACATCAGAATATTATCTTTCCACGGAAGAATGAGCATTGGAAGAAGAATAAAAAGATTTTTCTTTTATGATTATTTATGTGTATTCCATCTAGCCAAAAAATAGATTGGGACTTTGTAAGAAATTTATTCATTTGACGAAAAATATAGGGTAGGGACCTTCCAGGAAAGGATATAAGAAAAATGACACAATCAGGAAGCAGTAGGTAGTCGTACAAATGTGATTATTACGATGATTACAAGTTGAATCCCAGCATGTCCCTTGCGAAATGATAAACCAGAGGAGAAAGTTTTGCAAGAAGGATGGTGATGAATCCTTGTGATTACATTTTTGCTAGAGCCTCCTCCCTCCCCTCTTTCCAAAAAGATATCCCCCTTTACGGCTCAACTAGCTGGTTGATGACTCTGGTATAATCTCTCCTTCATATTATACTTTAGTTTTATGCCTCATTAGTAGTTTATTATTGGATGGGGCAAACACACCCACATGCGGATACAGAGTTGAAAGTGTTTTCACTAGAGAAAGGTTATATTTTCCGAGGGAAATAACAAAAGCAGCAGGAGCAACTTAGATTGTCATATTATTAGAATTAGTTGTGCTTCCGAGCACACACACACACACACACAACTGCAACTGTGAAAGAGAAAAGATCCATATTGAGGAAAGGGTGAATCTCTCCAACTTACATGCGGACCATTTTCTCAAACAAAAGTCGTAAAAGAGGGACTTTAAAGGGATATTAGCATGCACGCCATGTTGTTCTCTCACAGACATGCATCTCTATTCTTTGGGATGAAATGATGAAGACTTTTGATGCGTTTACTTTGTAAAATATGGGCAAAGCTAAAGGTTATAATGTCAGGTATAAACTAGTCTAAAAAGGGTTGTGATGAAATAATGGAAATTTTCCTACTCTAGTAAAACGGCTATTTTCAAACTGGATGAGAATATTTTATGCATAAGATATATATGTATAAAGATGTGTGTGTGTGTGTGGATGGAGGGCTATGCATATTTAATATATTAATATTTACAACATTTTCTCTCATATCTTCTGAAACCAAGTCTTGTCACTTTTTTGGTAAATATTATGTGGAGAAAGTGTGTACATATATTGGGCTAAAGATTTTATAACAATTCGTGTCTATACATAGTACTCAGAGATTCAGCCACTTTGCATTAATATTTATTTCATACTTGTGTATATTTTCTTTTTAGAGATATAGTGGAGGCTGCAGTTTTTGTCGGATTATAAATCGTGTAAAATTTTCAACTTGACAGCTAAGCGTTTTACTACTTGTGCTTTTCTCAACTGGATGGATGGGATGATGTTTGTGCGTGCTTTGCTTGGTTTTTTATGGTAGGCTTTGTACTTGTGTGGGTTAAAATTCATAAAATAATGTATGGAGCTCTCTTTCTCTGAGAATTTGTGAGAGGCTGAGTTTGGGATAATACGTTAGATTTTTAGGAATTTTATTCACGTCATTCAAAGTGAAATGAAAATGACAAGTTTTTTCCTTCTTTCCCAAGCTGAGTAAAATTGTAAAGGAGAAAGTTGCAGATTTTTGAGGTGGATATAGACTACCTAGTTTTTAAACCACTACATCAAGTCAGTATAAAATAGAGTGAAAGTTGAGATGATGATGATGACGATATTAGCTTGCATGAGAGGGAAATAAAATGATGGGAAAAGTGTAGCGCTGATGTGAGGCTTGTTGTCATTTGCAATGAAAATGAAATGTTGGCAGGGGAAAAACCGAGAAATGAATGATGATGATGGTGAAAGACACGGAGAAAGGGGAAAATCATCGCGTGTCGTAAATTCCTCTGTCGAGAGGCTAGCGTGATTGTGAGGGTATTTATGTGTGTATGTGTGTGTGGTTGGCAAATTGCAAAATTTAGTTGTAGAGCGTTCGAACACTGATTTTCAACTAAAATGTAAAGAGCTGAAAGGACAGGTTTGGGAATGTAGTCCAGGAATATATTTAAAATAGTAGAACATCAAAGAAGTTGGGAAGATCAATAGATGCATGAAAATTCCCCAGTGTAGTGCAATTTTTAACGGAAAAGATGGTTTTAATGAAAGTCGTTATTACACGTCAGACGGAAAATGTGAGCAGCCTCAAAAGATATAATCTGCTTAAAAGCTATTTCCAT